>JXSR01S075427.1:83078-96523 GCA_000969725.1 Ophiothrix spiculata | reverse complement strand
AAGATGAGTGAAATTACGACTTGAAAAAACATAGTGAGGGAATTTGTTACTATATACAATGCTTTATTAGGTTATCCAATTTATAACGCATGACCTGCTATCTGGTGTTATGATATAATAATTCCAAAAAAAAAAGGATCATATAAATCTTATATATTTTAAAATGCTGATATCGAAACAAGGCATTTAGAAAAGAAGCGACAAGCTTTCCCCTGAATTGTATTGAATAAGTTAAAAGTCGATGCTTTGTACCGCTTGAGAAACCTCATCGGTTTATCTAATGTATTCTTCCATTAGCACCACTTACAAGGTCGAAACAAAATGAGTGAGACTTGTACTTACACCTTCCCATATGACAAATATCTTGATTTATGATCAATATTTTGTTGCTTATCCTTTTAATCTTTACTAAAATACGATTCATTTTGAATACAACCATCATGCATCTGTGCCCTTATGAATATTCCACTCGTTGAGACGATGCAAAACTTAAAAGATCGAAAACTGGTTTAGGTGGTTCGAACGATATTAAATCTGTTCCTGTTTGTGGACCTTTTGTACTTTTCGGTGGAAATTATGGTACATTATCAAATTTGGGGGTGCGATGCCTCCTTCTAAATACGGTATTGCCTTCATTATGCATGTTTTTGACAGTATTACCAAAAAACAAAAACAATGCACAATGTCACAATTATAATAGACAAAATTAAAAATACTGTATAATAAGCGAATTCAAAAACGTTGAGGAAAGATGGCAATGGACGTAAAAACAAACAAACAATGTAGCGATGGGCAGGTCGTAGCAAGAAGATGATTAAGTGACATACTGACAACTAAGAACCGGCACAAGAAAAAGAGGGTGATAAAAACGTGTATTTTTGAATATGACATCACATTATGCAGAAACCAATCTTCAATCTTCAATCTTCAATCTTAATTTCCATAAAAACTTGACACCAAAATAACATAAATAAATACAAAAATCACAAACAAAACAAAAGTTATATGGAGGAGAAGACAGGAGGGCCAATAAGGCCTGTAATTTACCTACCCCTAAAAACAAAGTTCTACACACGATCAGACATACATAGGACCGCAGAACAAAACGGGACGTGGACAGGGACGGGACAAGGACAGCTCAAAAAACTCATGATTAAACATAATGTTGACTTAATTTTATTTTTAATTGGGATCGAAAGTGTCTAATTGAAATAGCAGATTGAATTGGTTTTGGAAGTGAATTCCATAATATTGGGCCACAGGTTCGAACAGAATGATCGGAAAAGGCTTTCTTGTTTCATGTATGGTTGAAGTCATTTAGATGTCTAGTTGGGTAGTCATGGATGTCTGAGCGTCTGGTGAAATAATTTTGAAAAGAAACAGGTAGTTCATTGTTGGAAAACGTATACATAACTACAGCAAGCTCCATCGAATATATATCATTAACAGTCAGTAAGATTTGCTTGACAAACAAAGGATTAGCATGACTCCTATAATGAGCACCAGATATGGTTCTGATTGCCCATTTTTGAAGCTTCACCAATTTGTCCATGTATGATTTGCATGTATTTCCACAAACTAGAATTCCATAATTTAAATAGGGCAAAACCGAAGTGCAATAAAGCGTGTGAAGTATGCGTCCTGGGAGAACATATTTTAATTTATTCATTACGCCAATATTTCTTGAGATTGTTTTTGATATGCAATCAATATGGTTTTTCCAAGTTAAGCATTCATCAATAAGTACACCCAAAATTTTTGTAAATTTTACTCTTTCAAGTTGTGTATTATCAAAAGTAACAATGATTCCTTCTAGAGATTTACATGTTGTCATATGAGGTGTACCAAGTATCATAAAATTTGTTTTGCTTGCATTGACTGATAATTTGTTTGCCTTAAACCAATTGTTTACTTCATCTAATTCTTTGTTTACCATGGCAATTTGACTCGTTATATCTTTATGAGAAAACACAATTGTGGTGTCATCTGCAAACAGTATACATTGTAGTACATCAGATGAATTAATAATATCATTGACATAAAGTATGAAAAGAAGGGGGCAAAGTATTGATCCTTGTGGTACTACACAAACGATGTTTCTTAAATTGGATTTACAGTCATTATAATAGACATATTGCTTTCTATCTTTCAAATAACTCCTAAACCATTGTAAAACGACACCACGAAATCCATAATGTTCAAGTTTATGAAGCAGAATATCATGATCAATGGTATCGAAAGCTTTGGATAAATCTAAGAATAAGCCAATGGTTGTTTCCTCATTTTATACGGCAGAATTGATCTTATCAGTCAGTTAAGTAATAGCCATAGAAAATGAATGATTCGGTCGGAAACCAAATTGCTTGTCATTGAGGATTTCGTGGGAGTCAATGTAGTCTAAACATCTATAAAATACAAGTCTTTCAAGTATTTTTGAAAAGCACGGTAAGAGGGATACGGGACGATAATTTGAAAATATTTCAGGACTTGATTTCTTATAAATTGGTACCACTTTTGCTATTTTTAAATTATCAGGTACAATACCTGTTGTTAATGACAGATTGAATATATCAGATAGAGGTTTAACGATGTGTGTACACACAGTCTTAATGATAGAGTTTCCAATATTATCATATCCAGCACTTTTGTTTGGACTTAATTTGTTAATTATTTCTAAGATGTCGTTTTCAACAATGGGTTTCATGTACATGCATCCAGGATTCATTTCTATGAGATAATCATGATAGTATTGTTTACCAGTATTATGAATTTCAGATGCTAATTTAGGTCCTACCTCTACAAAAAAGATGATTTGACTATCAGAAAATGTGTTGCCCATCTCATCTACAAATTTTCTTTGAGTTACTTGTTTTCTGTTTTGTCCGAGTATGCTATTAATTTCTTTCCATGTTTTCCTCATGTAATTTTTTGATCTTTGAAATTTATGAAAAAATAAGAACGTTTAGACTTGCGTATCAGCATAGTTAATTTGTTTTTATAAGTTTTAAATTTTTGTTGATTGACATTTGTTGGATTTTTAAGGTACTGTTTATACAATTTGTTTTTCTTATTGATGCTTTTTTATAGGCCCTTAGTGATCCACGGGGATATGGGTTCTTTTTTTCTGTTAGTGCTGCATTTTTTCAAAGGAACACATTCTGTATACAGAGCTTCAAATGTATCAATAAATGTGTTGTAGTCATCATTTACATCCTTGTTTTGAAGTATTTCTTGCCACTGTACTTCTGATAACCGTTGATTGAGCCAGGAACTACCCTGAAAAGGACAGCTCGGAGCAGAAGGGAATGGTAACTATGTGAGGAGGCGTTCATCCATAGAGACAAAGGTGAGGTGAAGATCGTGATTGTACGATATTTAACAAAATCACGAATGATATCATAATTTTGGCAAATATAACTTACACAATGATTTCCTCTAAACCGAATAAATGTTAAATGGATCATACACATACGGGAACGCATAATATAAGTTTTAAAAAATATAAATTACTAAACGTGAAAAATAATTTGCACTGCGATATTCATGACTTAAACTTGCAGAATTATATAATTAATATAATATACTGCGCGAGCAAAAATCGTCTTCACCTACTATCCCCAAGGCAACACATATAAGATTGTACTCATTGAGAAGGGTACTTTCTCAAATTGTATGTTTCATTGTCTTTATTGCGGCGGTAATTTCCAAAGCGATTATAGGTGCCAACCCGATAATAGAAGCAATATATTAACCTAGCTAGTCTATTACAATGTTTTCATCATCACTTCTGTCTCATTTATATAACTTCCTTAGGCATCTTCTACAAATGTCACCTCACAATTCTTGTGAATGTGAATTGTGCAGGTACCGTCTACTTACATAAGAGCATGCTATTTTCCATCATTATGATCATAAGAATTCTTTGGACACAGGGTCCATAATAAAAGCTTTTCAAAGAGTTTTAATTTGGACCTTGTTCTTGAATCTTCACCTTGATCGAATTTTCTTTAACATTTTAGACCGCCGGTGAAAAAGCGGTTTTAGTCACTTGTTAGTCCGCCTGGAATTCTAACAGCTTGATAATAAAAAATGATGCAACTTTGACAAAGCAAGAGTGCACTAGAAGCCTTATGTAGAAAGCAGGCGATATGAAGGATATTCAAATTTGTACACCTATCACAAGGTTTAGGCGCTAATGTATAGTATTGTTTTTATATGTACTGCCCTCTTTTGTTAAACTATCTCCAGTACATCTCTGCTACTGATCTAGGTTTAGGTTTAGGTTTATTAACTGATTACATCGCAGCCAATGGCCGAATTGCATAATACAGTGAGCACAAAAATACAACAACAAACATCATATAAATAACATGACATACAGGCAAACGTGACCAAAAAGCAACAATATGTGGCAAACAGCTGAGAAACACGCCACAAAAAGAATCAAGTGACAATAATGCCACCATCACAAAGGAAGCAAAAAATGCAGCCCTATGTTGAATTGAGCAAGCCTATATAGTATGGGATTTGGCTGTCAGAGAATCTTTTTGTGCGCGCAACAAGTTGGGTGAATGTTGTTACTGTTTCTCAGCTCTTTACCATGAACCTCTTTTCTACGAGGAGGGAACAACATGTTGTTTTGCTCTGATGTTAAAAGAGCTCGAGCAAAAGACAAACAATGTGCAGTTCTCCTGGTAGATAAGAGTTCAAGCTTGCAGCTTTCAAGAGCAGTATCATAAGATATGTACCCCCAACCCAACATTATTTTACAAGCCCTTTTCTGGATGCCTTCAAGAGTGTCTGATTGTTTGACGGAAAGTGAGGAGTGCCAGATGACATCGGCATATTCAAGTAGAGGTCTGATATAGCCACAGTATATAGTAACAAGTTCTTCGGTGTTGAAACCGAAACGCTTAAGAGTGCGAAGCATGTAAAGACGTCTATTAGCAGTTTTGCACATATGATTAACCTGGGAATCCCACTTTAAGTCATTTTGGAGCCATACACCCAAAACCTTTGCGGTGGAAACAAAAGATAAAGGCTTATTCCTGATTGGCCAATATGTACCACCTGATACCTCTAACAGTATCCTCTATTGGATATTTGGAACATAAATATTAGAAGAACAGGAATTTGAAACAATCCCAAAGCTCGATAAATCTATATTGGGGATATATAAAAATTAATTAACATGGTCGCAAGGATTGAAAACAAACGGAATTCGATTTGCGGCTTGCTGAAGAACTGTGTTGATAGTGGTAAGTTGTGACCTTTATAATCCATTTTAAACATTAAAATTTGGTTGAGAACTTCCCCTAATATCGATGTTCCAATCCAAGGAGCTCAATTTTCAATTTCACATTGTGAATAGTACACGCAATGATCACATTCAAGATACAGATCTAAATGATCATCTCTGAAGTTATGCTAGATTTGAAAAGACTCACTGATGCATGTGTAACTGATAATAACTAAGCTTGGTCACTTTTCAGAAATCAAACAGAAACTTTGATTACTTTGTCCTTAAGTAAACATTGATTATTTGGAGAATACTTCCCAAAAGAGGATGTTGTCAGGGGTAACCTTGGGTATCACTGACCTTAGTAATTAAGAGGTTATAACTTATTCTGAACTGGGCAATAGATGGGGCTAAAGATATTGCAATTTTATAACACTTGTGCTATACTTTTCAGCATGATACAATCATTGTATTTGATAAAACTTTACAATAATAGTGTATGTTTACAAATGTAAGAAGAAAGAGCTTAGGTTCGCTGTAATTAAGTTTTATGTTTTTGGATTGGAGGGGATACAATTATCGAAATCTTTTGTATAATGTTATATTACTTTCGTAGTTCTGCAATGCACAACTGCATTAGCCTTTTGTGAAATTGATATATTTTAGTATCATTCTTAATTCTATTTTTGGTTTGCCTATCACTTTAATTAATAAGTAAATTAATGGTTGAATGTTTTTAGTCTCCTTTGGGTCTTACTTAAGATACACTTCGTCATTTTTGTAGTCATTTTCATTCAGAATTTTTCTCATGGTGTCACATTTTTACCACTATGTTAAATTTTCATTCGGTATGAAAATGTTCATTTTCATTTTTTCTCATGGTGTAAAAGTTTTGCCATGGAGTAATATGTGTGACCATTTGTGATGGCTCATCCCGATAGGGGGGACGTTGCAGATGAAATCAATATCGATTTTATCATTTCATCTGTAAGAACATTGTCTAAGCATTAATATGACACCTTTTATGTTGAAATTGATCAAGGCAATCACATTTTACTACAGAAAATCTGCCGAAAATTCTTATTATTTTCTTTATTTTTTGCTGCCTATTTTCCCAAGTTTCTCGAAAAGTGTTCTGTCGCAAAGTCCCCCCTTTTCGGGGTGAGTTATCACATTTATCAAAATGTTCATGATAGTGAAATATTTTTCGCATCACGGCACATTTTGCAATGATTACTCATCTGTAACATTTTGAAAATTAATAGCACATTACTTTCTTTGGTAATCGTAGTTTTCAAACCATACCATACCATACCATGATTACCTTGTTCTTTTCAATATTATCTTTAATCTGTCCTTGACAGGCACTGTGGATTTTATTCTGAAGAAAATATTTGCTTACTAATTCATATTGTTTGTCACAGTCTTGATATTGTATCCTTCTAATTGGAGTTTTAGCGGTTATTCCGATCGATTAAATTGTCTAGGAACTCGTGGTCAATAAGCATTCAGTTGTCTGGATTTAACCATAACCGATGATTTGACTGCATGGAGCCTGGACAGTGCTTCATGGCTAGAGTTAACTTTTATTTTTCCTATTTATCACAAAGCCTTTTTGTGGATAGTAATATTTTTATCCTGATTTTCTCTACTTTTTGGTTGGGTCAAATTCAAGAAGAATGTACTCTAATTCTAGCATTAAATCGTAATTCATATTAATTAAGTCATTATGAAATACAGTTAATCTTTATTGACTTTTTATAAGCAAAGTCTTCGTCATAATTATGTCAAATGACTAAACAAGTTTATCTGTCAACAATCCGGTTTGCAATCAGTTTAGCAAGCATTATTTTTCATGTCGTCAATTGGTCTAATTTATTGTCTTGAATATTTTATTTTTGCTTTTAAAACTTATATAAATCATAATTGTTCATAAGACTGATTTGCTTGATTTATTATTGTACTCTATTTCAGTCCTACAATATGCTTGATTGAGAGTTAGTCGCCAAACAACAGTTTGAGATTCTTAGTATATGAGTCAGACAATAGCTATGATAACATCAAACGCAAAATGCAAATTCTTATTTTATATCGTATCTTTTCTTTCACAAATATATGTCTTACCATTTGGTAGGCACGTGTTTTCTAACACACGTCTTAAGGAACTGATTTTAAGTTAAAATAAGGCCTAGAGAACTATATTTTTCCGAACTGATGTCTTATGAACCTATATCTTTACCAAACAAATATGACTATTTTGCAATGATTACTCATCTGTTACATTTCGAAAATTAATAGCACATTACTTTCTTTGGTAATCGTAGTTTAAAGCTTAAAAAGGGTACTTAAGCTTTAAAGCTTAAAAAGGGTACTAAAGCTTAATGTTATGGGGAAAAGTCCATTCGACACTCAAGTTATATGCCTCTTTTTAATCACGCTGGTTTACTTAAATGAACATGGTTAAATAATTTGTCGAAGTCAATATATTCCGAGATATTTGATAAAGCAAATTTAAGACAAATCAAAACAAGTTCAAATAACAATCTATGTAAATTGAAAGATAACGAGCATGACGAGTAAAGCTATTATGTTTTTATTTTGAAAACACAGTCTGAATCTCGGAGATAATCACCGCAACTGTGTGCTCAGTTAGGATGGCAAGCACTGCTCACTTTGGGACCTGGGGGTTGTAATTGCACTAGTGTCACTGTAACATTGTGTCTTCTTTGTCGGTCTTTGCCGCCTATGATTGAGTCCCTTCCACCTGGTGTCTACCATGCTGTGATTTCAGTTTGAATAAATTTCCACAAGAAATTTAATCTACGTATCCCCATCACATACAACATTATTTATCCCATACGATGATTCTCGATAGTTATAATTATCGTTTGTTTCAAATTCTCTAATAGCTTCACGTCCCTCTCTTAGTGCGCAATTCCAACAATTGTCTTAATATCTCAAGTCTTGCAGAGAAGTGACGGAACTAATCAAAACATGATTGCAGGCAATTTTCAATATCAGATTTCGCGTCTTGCTTTTATCAGTGATAGACCTTTGACTACTTAACCATGTTCATGCGATATCGTATGTTGAAGCTATCTCCAATATATGATTGACACATTCAGAAGTAGACTTTTTCTTATTTAAAGCAATTTTGTGATAGCTCAAATATTTGCAACTTCTTGTATATAAATAGATCAAAGGTGACTACTCCACATGTTTCTCATTTCCGTACTAAAAACTATGGTCCAAGTTATCCACAATATTGTACATAGGTCTGAATGTCAAATCTTCTTTTCTTCAAATTATTTTTACCGTTTTTTGACGTGCACTCTTAAAAGGCCGGTATCAAATATACGAGTAGTTTTCGGGATCATTTTATTTTGATCCTTTAAGGATCACTTTTGATCCAACGTGGATCGTTTTGATACTTTTTCGGATCAAAATATACAAATGGATCAAATTCACCAGGATCCTTTTTGATCCTTTTTTAGGATCATTTTATTTTGATCCATTTTGATTACAATATCAAAGTTTTGATCCGTATTTCTGGTTTACTTTGATACGGAAAGGATGAGCTCATATTTGATACCGCGTTTGGATCCAACGTGATCTTTTGTTTCATTTTGAGTACACCCATATCCACTACATAGCCGGGAATGTATACAATGGTATACACATACGATAATTTCATCACACTTGATAACTGCCTGTTCCGTGGGCGAGTGGTTAGAGCGTTGGTCATTATAATTGGTAATTATACATGGTGCACATTCGGCGTGGGTTCAAACCCTGCTAGGGTCACTTCAGTGAGATGTTTTTAGGCAGATCTTTTTATAAGAAATATTTGATCCTTTTTTCGGATCAAGAATTTTGATCCTTATTTTTGGATCACTTTGATCCTTAAAGGGTAAGCTCATATTTGATACCTAAAAAGGATCAAAATTGATCCTTTTTGTCTCATATTTGATCCTTCCTTTCTAAGAGTGTGTTTGAACATGCTTTTATTCCAATAATTAATTCAATCATTATATTAATGATAGAAAATTAAGGATGAAAGAGACATATTTTATAATTTACATCTTGATGAAAATGTAAATGAATAAGATTACATAATAGACAGATAAATACAATTGTGTTTTTAGATGCAACAGGGATACAACCATAGTCTGTTAATGTGTTATGTCAAAAAGTATACAGATTCATTTCACTTCATTGTAGAAGCATCTACATGTATTTAAGCATGCTAAACAACTGATAAAAAATGTTTGTCGATGATAAAATCTTTCGGGATATATGATAAAACAAATTTGAAATATATCAAAACAAGTTATAATCAATTCATCCGTTATTAAAAGATAAAGAGCAGTCACAGTTTGAATCTCAAAGATAATTACAACAAACTGTGTGTTCAATTAGGATGCCCACCCTGGACAAAATCGAGTACAAAAATAGTACAACATTCCTAAGGTGCACATTTGGAACAATTTGTACAATTTGAGTACATTTATAGTACACAAATTTGTACTATATTTGTACTAAAACTGTACTATAATTGTGTTCCAAATGTGCACCTTAGGAATGTTGTACTATTTTTGTACTCGATTTTGTCCAGGGCAAGTACCGAGTATCTTTGTACCTGGGGTTGTAATTGCACTAGTGTCACTGTAACATTGTGTCTTCTTTGTCGGTGTTTCCCTCACAGATTGGATTCTGCCTACCATGCTGTGATTTCACCACGACTGATTTATCCGTAGAACTCATGCTCTCCCAGATACAACATTATTCATTCCCTACGAATATTCTTGACTATGATCACAGTAAGTCAAATTCTATAATAGCTTCACGTCCCTCTCTTGAGTGCACATGTGTAACAATTGTCTTTATAGCGCTACATTTATTTTCGCGCTTTTCGCGCAAAATGGAATTAGCGCGAAAATAAATGCATCGCGAAAATTAATAATGTGTGTTTGTTGCAAATGAAATTTCAAACTAGGCCAATGTTCATGTGCGCGAAAATAAAAACGCGCGAAATGGTCCAAAATTGGCTGAGTGCGAAAATTACTGAGCGCGAAAATATTGGCGTTTACAGTATATACCTTGCTCCTCATATCAACACTTTATAGGATATGGTCCAAACCGTGACTTTTATTTATGTCAATCACAATTCATACGTACATGCCTTTATTTTATATCAGTGGCGTAACCAGATGTGGTGCACCTGGTGCAGAGGCACCACTAACGGTTTTGTCGCCGAAGGCCGCTGTCGTTAAATAATGGATTAATAATTGCGTTAGTACAAGATGACGTGAATTCGTGAAACGTGAAAGTATAAATGGATAACGTCTGAACTCAGCTATCAATCTTCCATCTTGATTGCTGACCCATGATGCAATAGACGCATGCCGGTGTTGGTATTAAATGGAATAATAAAATGCCGGTATATGTCGGCAAAGGAATAGGCGAAAATGTCGCCTGTATATCCTAACCATTTCTCAAAGAAATGATTTATATTTATTAATGCCAATAGCTTCCCACTCTGTCTATCAAAAACACAATGGGTCGTCATTCGTCAAGGTTAAAAGTTTTCAAAATGTGTCCGACATTAAAATCATTCTTAAGGGTACAGTTCTTTTTTCTGTGCGAGGTGACGAAACATACAAGATACAGATCTAAATGATCATCTCTGAAGTTTTGCTGGATTTGAAAAGACTCACTGATGCATGTGTAACTGATAATAACTAAGCTTTGTCACTATTCAGAAATCAAACAGAAACCTTGATTACTTTGTCCTTAAGTAAATATTGATTATTTGGAGAATACTTCCCAAAAGAGGATGTTGTCAGGGGTAACCTTGGGTATCACTGACCTTAGTAATTAAGAGGTCATAACTTCTGAACTGGACAATGGATGGGGCTAAAGACATTGCAGTTTTATAACACTTGTGCTATACTTTTCAGCATGATGCAATCATTGTATTTGATTAAACTTTACAATAATAGTGTATGTTTACAAATGTAAGAAGAAAGAGCTTAGGTTCGCTGTAATTAAGTTTTATGTTTTTGGATCGGAGGGAATACAATTATCGAAATCTTTTGTATAATGTTATATTACTTTCGTAGTTCTGCAATGCACAACTGCAATAGCCTTTTGTGAAATTAATATATTTTAGTATCATTCTTAATTCTATTATTGGTTTGCCTATAACTTTAATTAATAAGCAAATTAATGGTTGAATGTTTTTAGTCTCCTTTGGGTCTGACTTAAGATACACTTCGTCATTTTTGTAGTCATTTTCATTCAGAATTTTTCTCATGGTGTCACACCATATTTGTTGAAATTGATCAAGGCAATCAAATTTTACTACAGAAAATCTGCCGAAAATTCTTATTATTTTCTGAATTTTTTGCTGCCTATTTTCCCCAGTTTCTCGAAAATGTTCATGATGGTGAAATATTTTTCGCATCACGGCACATTTGGCAATGATTACTCATCTGTAACATTTTGAAAATTAATAGCACATTACTTTCTTTGGTAATCGTAGTTTTCAAACCATACCATACCATTTATTCTGAAGAAAAGATTTGCTTACTAATTCATATTGTTTGTCACTGTCTTGATTTTTTATCCTTCTAATTTGAGTTTTAGCGGTTATTCCGATCGATTATATTGTCTAGAAACTCGTGGTCAATAAGCATTCAGTTGTCTAGATTTAACCATAACCGATGATTTGACTGCATGGAGCCTGGACAGTGCGTCATGGCTAGAGTTAACTTTTATTTTTCCTGTTTATCACAAAGCCTTTTTTGTGGATAGTAATTTTTTTATCCTGATTTTCTCTACTTTTTGGTTGGGTCAAATTCAAGAAGAATGTATTCTAATTCTAGCATTTAAATCGTAATTCATATTAATTAAATCAATATGAAATACAGTTAATCTTTATTGCCTTTTTATAAGCAAAGTCTTCGTCATAATTATGTCAAATGACTAAACAAGTTTATCTGTCAACAATCCGGTTTGCAATCAGTTTAGCAAGCATTATTTTGCGCATGTACGCTCTTTCAATCTTTCATGTCGTCATTTGGTCTAATTTATTGTCTTGAATATTTTATATTTGCTTTTAAAACTTATATAAATCATAATTGTTCATAAGACTGATTTGCTTGATTTATTTGTGTACTCTATTTCAGTCCTACAATATGCTTGATTGAGAGTTAGTCGCCAAACAACAGTTTGAGATGCTTAGTATATGAGTCAGACAATAGCTATGATAACGTCAAACGCAAAATGCAAATTCTTATTTTATATCGTATCTTTTCTTTCATAAATATATGTCCATTTGGTAGGCAAGTGTTTTCTCACACACGTCTTAAGGAACTGATTTTAAATTAAAATAAGGCCTAGAGAACTACATTTTCCCGAACTGATGTCTTATGAACCTATATCTTTACCAAACAAATATATATTCTGAGATATTTGATAAAGCAAATTTAAGACAAATCAAAACGAGTTCAAATAACAATCTATGTGAATTGAAAGATAACGAGTAAAGCTATTATGTTTTTATTTTGAAAACACAGTCTGAATCTCAAAGATAATCACCGCAACCGTGTGCTCGGTTAGGATGTCAGGCACTGCTTATCTTGGGACCTGTGGTCGTAATTGCACTAGTGTCACTGTAACGTTGTGTCTTCTTTGTCGGTCTTTGCCGCTTTGATTGAGTTCCTTCCACCTGGTGTCTACCATGCTGTGATTTCAGCTCGAGTAAATTTCCACAAGAAATTTTATCTATGTATCCCCATCACATACAACGTTATTTATCTCCTACGAAGATTCTTGATAGTTATCTATCGTTTGTTTCAAATTCTCTAATAGCTTCACGTCCCTCTCTTCAGTGCGCAATTGCAACAATTGTCCTAATATCTCCAGTCTTGCAGAGAAGTCGACGGAACTAATCAAAACATGATTGCGGCAATTTTCCATATCAGATTTCGTATCTTAACTTTATCAGTGATAGACCTTTGACCAATTCATCATATTCATGCGGTATCGTATGTTGAAGCTATCTCCAATATATGATTGACACATTCAGAAGAAGACTTCTCATTTAAAGCAATTTTGTGATAGCTAAAATATTTGCAACATCTTGTAAATAGATCAATAGGAGCTCGTGTGGTCTAGTGGAATAGCGCAGGACTCCGAATCA
>JXSR01S075427.1:42840-63499 GCA_000969725.1 Ophiothrix spiculata | reverse complement strand
TTGTTTATTGTCTCGAGATTTCTGTAATTACAAATTTATTAAGTATTGATTAAAATGATGACTAAACGCTAATCCAAACCACACAATTCCAAATATTTTCCTGGGCATGTGGATTCCTCGTACCCTTAAACATGTTTATCTACCAAAACACTAGTTTATGCAGATTTTCTTAATACCCAATTTCCATTGTAGTAATTGTGCTGCTTTACAAAACAAAATTAAATATACTGAAAGGTATAAAAAATAAATATACTTTAAAGGTACATATTGTCCAACCCTGATTGATCTTTATCGTGTTTATAGCCAGGAAAGCTGAGATCGATTTCACTAACATTTAGCGATGGTCGCTAATCCCGTTTTGATCGCTAACCACCAATAGCGACTATTTTTAACAATTTCGCGATCATTTTTGGAGTTGGCGACTAAATGTAGTGAAATCGGTTCCTGCAGGTCTGTAGAGCACATTAAGTAAAAGTCAAGTTTAGTAATAAGAAATATATATCGTTGAGCACATCAAATTTAAATCATCATAATACTTTCCAACATAAGTGAGTGCGTTTCATTTTCATCATTGATCGTAAGTTGATGATGAAAGCAGATAAGGTACGATTAAATGTCGGTATGCCTTCACAAAAGTAGAACTCTTCCAGGCATATCAAGAAATCGCACTCATTTTCTTACACGTTTTTCTCATCACATTACTGATAAAAGATCAGGCCTATAGTAAATGCTTTAAATGATATAAACAATTATCTAAATTTCCAAAAATGAGCACGCGTTTCTTTGAAAGTGTCTTTTGAAGTATATTAGAATCTAAACTCGTGTGACAGGTGCATGCGGTCATATGTCATAAGTTTGGTTAGCTTTTGATTACACATATAAAATTGGCAAAACCAGGAGTTCTCACTTTGCGCAGTAATAGCGCCTATTATGTAAATTAGGAGCTCCCCTATTTTCTGGCTTCCCATCGATCCCCCACCGCTTTGATTAATAACACATTATTTAATTCCGATTAAAAATCAAGCAAGCTAAACAAATTTATTTTTCTCTCATAGTTATAATTCTAAAGTCAGTAATTTATGACATAAGATGAGTGAAATTACGACTTGAAAAAACATAGTGAGGGAATTTGTTACTATATACATTGCTTCATTAGGTTACCCAATTTATAACGCATGACCTGCTATCTGGTGTTATAATATCATAATTCCAAAAAAAAAGTATCATATAAATCTTATATATTTTAAAATGCTGATATCGAAAAAAGGACATTTAGAAAAGTAGCGAAAAGCTTTCCCCTGAATTGTATTGAGTAAGTTAAAAGTCGATGCTTTGTACCGCTTGAGAAACCTCATGGGTTTATCTCATGTATCCTTCCATTAGCACCACTTACAAGGTCGAAACAAATGAGTGAGACTAGTACTTACACCTTCCCATATGACAAATATCTTGATTTATGATCAATATTTTGTTGCTTATCCTTTTAATCTTTACTAAAATACGATTCATTTTGAATACAACCGTCATGAATCTGTGCCATTATGAATATTCCACTCGTTGAGACGATGCAAAACTTAAAAGATCGAGAACTGGTTTATTATGTTCGAACGATATGTTACATAATGTTCCTGTTTGTGGACCTTTTGTACTTTTCGGTGGAACTTTTTGGTACATTATCAAATTTTGAGGTGTGATGCCTCCTCCTAAATACGGTATTGCCTTCATTATGCATGTTTTTGACAGTATTATACAAAAATGCACAATGTCACAAGTAATAAGAGACAAAATTAGAAATACTGTATAATAAGGGAATTCAAAAATGTTGAGGGAAAAATGGCAATGGACGAAAAAACAAACAAACAATGTAGCGATGGGCAGGTTGTACCAAGAAGAGAAGGTTAAATGACATACTGACAACTAAGAACCGGCACAAGAAAAAGAGGGTGATAAAAACGTATATTTATGAATATGACATCACATTATGCAGAAGCCAGGAAATACCCTGAAAAGGACAGCTCGGAGCAGAAGGGAATGGTTATTATGTGAGGAGGGGTTCATCCATGGAGCACAAGGTGGGGTGAAGATCGTGATTGTATGATATTTAACAAAATCACGAATTATATCATAATTTTGGCAAATATAACTTTCACAATTCCTATAAACGGAATAAATGTTAAATGGATCATACCCATACGGGAACGCATAATATATAAATTACTAAACGTGAAAAATAATTGGCACTGCGATATTCATGACTTTAAACATGAAGAGTTAGAATTCTCTAATATACTGCGCGAACAAAAATCGTCTTCACCCATCCTCAAGGCAACACAGATAAGATTGTACTCATTGAGCAGGGTACTTTCTCAAATATTGTATGTTTCATTGTCTTTATTGCGGCGGTAATTTCCAAAGCGATTATAGGTGCCAACCCGATAATAGAAGCTATTTATTAACCTAGCTAGTATATGTGTACCGTCGCGGCAAAAGGGACCAGTTGTCGGCAACTTCCATTTTGCGCTAGAGGCCGGTAAAGTTGAACTATACCAAAATATGATGGGAAGGTCAATTTTGAGTTTTTTGTGGAAATGAAATCTTTGAACCCTTTTGTATCCAAAATGTAAAGATGGTTAATCAAATATAACGACTAACTTGTAAAAAAGTGTGATTTTTATCGCTATGTCGAATCGTTTTCATCATGAAAATGTGAAAATTTGTGTTTTGACAAACGGTTATGAGTACGATTATGGTAATTAATTATGCAATAATGAAACATGGTATTGAGTCCAAAAATTGTTATTAAATTACGCAAGGTATCGTTTTCCATTGAGCCAAATTTCAAGGCGATAAACAAAAGGGAACATGGTGGTTGCTATGGAGATTTGCTCATACTCTATTCAGACTGCACACAAAATCGAATGGAAAAACAGGCCTACCTTTAACAGCCCTTTTCTCACAAACTAGTTTTAACAAACGGTTATGAGTACGATTTTATAATTTGCCAAAACTCGTCACCCAAAGCTCCGATTTGCATGATTTTGGTATCATTGAAAAGGGAATTAAATGAGCTTTACCACCATATGAAAATCTCCATATTTTGGTTTTGACCCAACTGGACCCTTTTGCCGCGACGGTACACATATTACAATGTTTTCATCATCACTTCTATCTCATTTATATAACTTCCTTAGGCATTGTCATCTCACAATTCTTTGAAATGAGAATTGTGCAGTTACCGTCTACTTACATACGAGCATGATATTTGCAATCATTATGATCATAACAATTCTTTAGACACAGGTTCCATAATAAGCTTCAGAGGATCTACCAAGTTTGAGTTTAAATTTGAGTATCTTCTTGAATCTTCATCTTGATCGAATTTTCTGTAACATTTAACAATCTTAGTCACTTGTTAGTCCTCCTGAAATTCTAACAGCATGATAATAAAAAAAAATTGATGCAATTTTGACAAAGCAAGAGTGCGCTAGTAGCCTTAGCCTCAAGTGTGTTATACATACGACAGGGCTATCGGAATCCGAAAACTGTTTACGATAGAAAATATATCAGAATCAGAAAATATGAAAATAATTTGATCCATTCTTATTCTTGAATTAGTCATACAAAGTAAGATCATGAAAATGACTAAAAAAATGACTAAAAGTCATCATGTATATGAGAAAAACAGCTCTATCGGAAATATTTTACAGTCGTGCCTTACGTAGAAATTAAAGCAGGCGATATGAAGGATATTCAAATTTGTACACCTGTATATTTCATCATGACCCAATCATAGTTTTTGATAAAACTTTACACAATTAGTGTTTTTTTACAAATATAAGAAAAAAGACTTAGGCTCACTGTATGTAAGTTCTATGTTTTCGGACTGGAGGGGAAACAATTATCGAAATCTTTTGTCTAATATTATATTACTTTTCTGCAATGCAGAACTGCATTAGCCTTTTGTAAAGTAAATATCTTTTAGAATCATTCTTCTCTTTTGCTTATCACTTTAATTAATAAACAAATTAATGGTTGAATGTTTTTTTATTCTTCCTCCTTTGTGCCTACCTTATCTAAGCAAACCATAACCTCTTATTTTTCCTATTTACCACAAAGCCTTTTTTGTGGATAGTATTTTTTATCCTGTTTTTTCTCTATTTTTTGTTTGGTCAAATTCAACAAGAATGTATTCCAATTCTAGCATTTGAATCTTAATTTATATTGATTAAGCCATTATGAAATACAGTTAATCTTTATTGCCTTTTTATAAGCGAAGTCTTCGTCATAATTATGTCAACTGGTCAAATGACTAAATAAGTTTAACTGTCCATAATCCGGTTGGTAATCATTTTAGCAAGCATTATTTTGCACATGTACGCTCTATCTATCTTTCATGTCGTCATTTGGTCTAATTTATTGTCTAGAACATTTTATTTTTGCTTTTAAACTTATATAAATCATAATTGTTCATAAGACTGATTTGCCTGATTTATTTTTGTAATCTATTTCAGTCCTACAACATGCTTGATTAAGAGTTAGTCGCCAAATAACAGTTTTGAGATGCTTATTATATGAGTCAGACAATAGCTATGATAACGTCAAACGCAAAATGCAAATTCTTATTTTATATCGTATCTTTTCTTTCACAAATATATGTCTTACCGTTAGGAAGGCACGCGTTTTCTCACACACGTCTTAAGGAACTGATTTTAAGTCAAAATAAGGCCTACAGAACTGATGTCTTATGAACCTATATCTATCCAAACAAATATGACTATTAACGCTTAAAAACGGTACTAAAGCTTAATGTTATAGGGAAAGGTCCATTCGAGACTCAAGTTATATGCCTCTTTTTAATCACGCTGGTTTACTTATGAAGAGATATGACTAGTAAAGCTTAAAAACGGTACTAAAGCTTAATGTTACAGGGAAAGGTCCATTCGACACTCAAGTTATATGTATATGCCTCTTTTTAATCACGCTGGTTAACTTATGAAGACATAGTTCAATAATTTGTCGAAGTCAAAATATTTCGAGATATTTGATAAAGCAAATTTGAAACATATCAAAACAAGTTCAAATATCAATACGATGTAAATTGAAAGATAACAAGCGAACCTATTGAGTTTATATATTTAAGTCACAGTCTGAATCGCGAGCGAAGATTATCACTGCAACTGTGTGCTTGGTTAGAATATCAAGTACTGCTCATCTTGGGACCTGGGGTTGTAATTGCACTAGTGTCACTGTAACATTGTGTCTTCTTTGTCTCTTTGCCGCCTCTAATTGAGTCCCTTCCACCTGGTGTCTACCATGCTGTGATTTCAGCTCGAATAAATTTCCACAAGAAATTTAATCTATGTATCCCCATCATATACAACGTTATTTATCCCCTACAAAGATTCTCGATAGTTCTAATTATCGTTTGTTTCAAATTCTCTAATAGCTTCACGTCCCTCTCTTCAGTGCGCAATTGCAACAATTGTCTTAATATCTCAAGTCTTGCAGAGAAGTCGACGGAACTAATCAAAACATGATTGCAGGCAATTTTCTATATCAGATTTCGTGTCTTGCTTTTATCAGTGATAGACCTTTGACCACTCATCATGTTCATGCGGTATCGTATGTTGATGCTATCTCCAATATATGATTGACATATTCAGAAGTAGACTTCTTATTTAAAGCAATAATTTTGTGATAGCTCAAATATTTGCAACATCTTGTAAATAGATCAAAATTGACTACTCGACATGTTTCTCATTTCCAAAGTGATGATCCCTGTTCCTCATATCAACACTTTATAGGCTATGGTCCAAATTGTTACTTTATGCCAATCACAATTCACACGTACATGCCTTTATTTCATATCAATGGCGTAACCAGATGTGGTTCACCTGGTGCAGAGGCACCACTAACATTTTTATCGCCAAAGGCCGCTGTCGTTAAATAATGGTTTAATAATTATTAAACAATCAGTGAATTGATATATTTTTTTATTTAAAGCTGCGTTGAACAATACTGTATAGATGTACCTTTTGGGTTTAAAAAATCGGTTAAAAGCAAAATGTGAAAGTCTGGTTACGATACTGTTTCATATCACATCACTTCAAACTACATCATATCACAAAATTATCAGACAGTGTATAATAAAATAAGGTTTCTGTCGACATACCTTATGTCGACATGTATGTCGATATAAACCATATCTCGACATGTCGAAATGAAATATCATTTGGCGACATTTCGACAAAACTGTAAAAAAAATTCAATTATAATTTTGATATATTCAAAGCTCCTTTTTAGCAGTTGAGCTTTACAGTGTTGCACCATTTACACTCTTTTGTAAGGTTATTACGATGGTTCACAACAAAAACATTACAAAATATCAATTTTATACCATCCATATTACTACATTTTAGGTAAGTCTACGTCAAAAACCGGTCATTAAGTTTATGAAAACAATGTCGATTTTCCTGCAAAAAACAACTCTATGACATCAACTTTATATCGACACATATGTCGACGTTGACAACAAATTATTGCGACATGTTGACATGAAAAATAGACTCGACAGAAACCTTAGTGTAATAATGTGTGCCGAGTCCAGATTGATGGCCTAAACACGATCGCGATAAATAACAATTTGGACTGACACATAACATCGTGATGTCGACCGAAAAATTGAAATATGTGTGTTTTGGCAGAAATTGGCCACAATTCATTAAAACCATGAAGACATTTTTATCTCAGTTCACAAAAAACTATGAAACATTTCTATCTCGGCCAATGTGGATAGAGCTCAGGTGAACACACCCCTGCTTGAAAGCTCTTACAATCTATAACACTTAACTTCACTGTCTGGAGATTCAGATGGACTGCGTTTTAGAATAGTATACATTATGCTTTGATACGAATTTGTGCCTTTGAATGTACTACGTAGTATCACAATAAGCAAAGACAGTAAACAAAATGTGACCATGAAGGCTCAAAAAGGCTATACGGTTTTTTTTTCAGCGAGATGTTGGAATAGAATATTCACTTCGAGAGTTTGAATAAAAGGCGGCTTCAAAAATCAACCGGCGGTTGTCTGCCGGTTCTGGGTGGTTTGTTTATTCCGGTTGAACCATCCAGAACCGACAGACAACCTATTACACACGGCAAACTATCACAATTTGGCATATATGAGGGTAGAAACTCTAAATTATATACTAGCCTTGACTCTTGATTTACTTTTAAGAAACACCGTCAAACTTGCGTCAATAAATTTGTTTCAAAACCGTTGGCGCTTTTTCGTAATCTCCAATATTTGGGCAATTCGGATTATCTAAAATTGTTCAGATATTGCCATATTGTAGCACCAAATATTACCTATTAAAGGTACATGGTCCGATTTTTAACATTTTAGTTTTCACTGTCATAAAAAGATCATCACTTAAGATGTTTCATTTTGACATTTCAGTTAAACCCGAACAACCGTTTTGATTTTATGAGCAATTTTGTATTTTCCACTTGCCTATTATCCTTTACTGTGTCAGTTATTTTATAGTTACATCATTTTCACTTATATCTCCGAGAACACGTTTCAGCCATTAAATTTCACATGGCTAATGAGAAAAGTATGAGGAATATTTTGGAACCAAAATCTCAGAATCAGGCAGGGCTCCTTTAAGGAATTACAAGTGACAAATCAGACATGTAATGCTAGCAATCGCAAAAATACTCTATTGGAACATTGGAATGTATACATGAAACTAACAATGATTATATTTGTTATTTTCAATATTATTGTTTATAAAACTGGTGAATGACTGTGTTTAAATTAAATCCTTTATAACCCATACAGATAAAAAAAAAATACTGTGTTGAAGTAACAACGTTTCTGGATAGCTCTGTCAACGGCCATAATAAATACAATAATGACAGCTTTTCTTAGAATTTATTTTTGTACAAAATTGCACGTTTTCTGGATATGAACTTGCTTTTCAGATATTACACGTAGTGGTTTATGCAAAAAGCTCAGGACAAGTATAGTTAAAGCAGACCTTGACACTTTCTTTTGTAAAGTGAATTAGGTCTAATAAGTACCTGAAAAGTCCAGGACAAAAAGTAAATTTGCCAGTGAGTGTGAGTGTTTCGGAAATAGTTACTTAATGGTGTATCAAATTTCATAAATTTTGCTCTTAACCATTGAAACAGTTTCAAACATAAGGCGATTGTGAGATTAAATTAATCTGACTCTTATTACAGTAACAGTTCAGATTGGTGACAAATCTTTTTAAATCTTGTTTTTTCGTCTATAACAATCACATTAGCAAATGTAAAATGGCAATTGACCTTAGTTAGGGGTATCAATGTTCGTGCGGCAGTCTTTGATAGATTTCCAACGGGAACCACAATGAATAGAGCATGATGGTAAAGTACAATACGCTTAAGGCTCAATAAAACTTACGCCACAACAAAGCGAATGTCATTTGCACAGAAGTGCAAGTTAGAAACATTAAATAAAGACATCTTCAATTTAAATCTGTCTCCTTTTAACAGATTTTAATCAATGAGTGATACAAAAATGACTCGTTGCGTAAACATATTACATTTTGTCTCTGTCTTTTCATTAAACAAAATTCAGTTGTCCGGAATGTTTTTGATTTTTTTAATTGACTCTAATAAGGGGCCGCTTCAAAACTCAACTGGCAGTTGTCTGCCGGTTCTGGGCGATTGGCTATTAAATATTTATTCCGGTTGAACCGCGCAGAACCGGCAGGCAACCGCTGGTTGAGTTTCGAAGCGGCCCCTAAAGATAAGAGACATAAGGTCGTCCGATTCATTAAATAAGCTAAGTCTAGTAATAAAATGGTCAATAATATTACTATGTTTCTTAACGATCGATCATGACTGCTCGTTATCAAATTGGTTCGGGTGAAGTACCTAGTCTTGTCCTCGCTAGACTCGGGCATATATTCGGGCAAGTTTTTGGGTGTGTAAATTGAGTCCCTACAGGAAGAAACATGAAAATACCCATGTTTTGAGAAGATTTTGTCAAGTAATTTTAAAATAATAAGGTGACTATTAAATTGGATTTGCATAATTGTCCAGATATATTATATGAAATATTTCATAACAGCTAAATATCTGAAAATTTGTCCAAGTTGTTGATTTTATTCTATAAATTCAATTGCGAGCAGCAACTGAAGGACTATTTTTCACAATTCCACTTGGCAAAAACTATATCAAGCGTATTGAAGTTCTACAAATTCAACTGCGAACAGCAACTGAGGGATATTTTTAATGCCAATTGGAATAGATTATACCAATTATTGTGTTTTTAAAAAACCTTATGAAATTAGCATAATCAGGGTTTTTATTGTAACAACAAGCAAAAAGTGAACTGTGTCTTTCTTGTTAGGAAGCTGACAACTCTCTAAAAGCGTGAAGCACTCATTCAAGACAAAGGGCTTACTAATTAACTAAAAGCACAATGTTAAAGTAACTCTGGCATCGCCTTGCAGGCACTTTGAACCACTCACCACAGATTATCCGACAAATTAGCGTTTGGTTTACAACAATGGGTATAAGATTTCACTCGGCATACGTTTACGGGCGAATAAACAGCTTATACTTGTTACATCTGTTGGTTGCACTGCTCATAGAAGTGTATTCATCCCAATCAAAATAGATTACACACTCTAAAAAAAGTTGGGTCAAAAAGGAACATGGTTGGCAGGTTGGGTTAAATTTTGCACAATATTGGTTATAATTTGACACAATGTTGGGTAAATGGTGCACGGTTTAGCCAACATTGTGTCAAATTATACCCAATATAGTGTCAAAATTTAACCCAAACTGCAAACCATGTTCCCTTTTTGACCCAACATTTTTAGAGTGCAGGAATTTGAAAATGCAATATCGTATTGAATGACGTTCATTCTGGCAGATTGATCATGTACGCCACTTTTCGAAATTGTTTTATGATCTAAACCATCCATTTTTAATATGCTTAAATCCGAGGGAATCAATTAGCAGTTGTGACACTTTTTTGCGATTACTTAGATGACTATTTTTCTCATATTTTAAGTTCTTAAAGAACATGATCTTAAGCGTTGGTAACACACCATCGTTGTTTGTTTGTTGTTTGTTGTTGATTTGTCTTTGTAAATAAGCACAAACGTCTATTTTGTGTCTATTTTTTATGCTGGCATTAACATATTCATTACTTGTAGGTCATTGACCGCACAGTAAGATGGAACCTGGGAAAGAACCTCCATGCACAACTTTATTCCTACCTTTCAATAGCGTCACTATTGAAGTTGGCCGTGACAGATCATAGTACCATATATTACCAAGTCTCCCAAAGGAATGACTTAGGTTCAACCCCGGGGAGTAGTTTTAAATGCAGTCTCAGCTACATTTTCAGGTTGGTTGGAGTTATGGCTCCAATTCGTGACGTGCTCTATAGCATTGGAAAAAGTTTATGATAGACCATAGGGACTAGTCAGTCAAATATATCTCATTCTTTTGATACAACTTAAAGATAAAAGACGAAAGTGTCCATATATCCATTATATTCAATTAAGAAACTAGTCGGTGATTCTTATTCCGGATATATATTTTCAATTGTATGTGTTTTATTTCACGTACATTGATTATAGCAAATTAGGAAATTGCAAATTCTGACTTAGATATCAAGATAAGATGGATTGTTATTTTTGAACTTTTTTGACACTTTATAATGTCATGTGAAATTACAATTATAAATCACACGTGGGTTATTTCTGTGCTATCAAAGGTGTAGCTGATGCGCACGAGAGAAAAACGACCCTGGATTGATTAACAGATTAAGATATATGTATGACATTTAGCTTCGCTCCTGTATGTTTGATGAAAGTAGATGAAAGACATATTGCATTTTAGCCGAAACATGTATACGTAGATTCCACTGATTTTTTTTTTAAAATATAAATAAGAGATTTCATTTTGGTATGTTTAACAAAAATACTATTTCAGTTGCAGCGACGTGACTTGCGAGATAGTGTCAACCACTTCAGGGGGCGTATAGACCGTATGGGCTTTGGCCGCACCCCTTTTTGGTCAGAAAAGAGGGCAAAATAATAAATAAACTTAATTTAGTTTTATGTGTTTTATTGCAATCCTATCCTAAATAATCAAACCATTGTACTGTGCAAATTCGTTTTAAGTAACTGTTGTCTTTTGAGGGTTTTAGTTGTTTTCTCGTTTTTGATAACTAAGGGGCTTCAGGCCGCATTCCTTTTACCATGGCTGTACCACTTTTATTTTCCTTCCGACGCCCTTAAACCTCTTCAGTCGGCGATGTGGTGTTGCTTGATTAATGTCATGTTTCTTCTTGCAGATCATGTCCTGCTATGTGACTTTGTGACATATATGATAATGGTATCTTTTTTTTGGAATCATGTCGTTTAAACAATACTTTCTAACACCTAAATTAATTTTCTTTACACACAAACTTTTGAAGAGTTGATTTGCAAAACGGCTTACGTCCATTTTATACTTTTTTTGAGAAAAGGGAAAAATCCTGCTAGGATATTAAGATATGTCGTAAAATTCCTGATAATGATTTTAGTAATTCTGAACGAATATGTCTTTTAAAATAGAAGGTGTACTTTAGATAATTTGTTTGATAGTTTCTAATTAATTGGCTAATTATTTTTTTATTGAAAATGGACGTAAGACGTTTTGCACGACAGCAGTTACTCATCAACCTTTCTTCCAAATCGTTGTAAAATTTCTTTTTCAATTCATTATTACTGAGGCTATGATGTACTTTATAAATACAAAAGTTCAACATCTCCGCATGTTTAATAAAACAAATTACCATATATGAGCATTGTATCTTTTTATGCCTCAATATATGGTCATATGATGTCCATAATTGGGAACGAAAATAACATTTATGTAATTTTAACACACTTAGCGAGATTTTTTCAGCACCTTTTATATACGCCTTCATTAAGCGTAACAGAGAATGACTTTGGGCGGAGATATGTTCTAATTTCTCTCATGTGTACCAATCCTTTTAACATTAACCTCTGCTTCGACAGGGAATTTTGTATCTGGTTATTTGATGTTTTGCAAGAAATGATTTATATAACACGGTAAATCCTGAATTTTATAAAGAAATAAAATGATACGCAAGAAAGTGTCTCAAATAGGAGTTAATAATTACCCGATAATCTATCTATGGTATTGACATTTGAACGTGGTGAAAGTTGTTTTCATGCATTTCCAAAGGCAATAAGCAATACATGATCCAATCACATTGTTTTACTTATTCCTTTAAATAAAGACGATTTATCATCGTCTTCAATGAAAAAGATAATTTCTAAAGCAATTACAGATTCTAACCTAGTAATTGGATCGAGGTATTACCAACCCTAAAAAACTAATTATTGTCATCAATCTGATCTTTATATTTTTATTCAGCTGGAATGTGTTAAAGTAAGAAGTATGCAATTTTCCTTTAAAAATGCCCTTAAACAATAACACTGTCATTTTAAAAGTCATCTTAATTTCTTTAGTGCCGGTAAAGATTTTCATTTTAATACACAGCTGGAAAAATTTACAACAGTTATTTCTTATGTGCAGATATCCATTTTGTCGGCGATTTACATTCATTTTCTGCTATTTATGTCTATTTGAAAGTTAAAAGCTAGTCTTCGGACAACTGGCTAGCGACCCTCCATTTCTTCTGAAAGAATATTTCTGAATTCTAAATAAACTACCAGTAGTTTGTGACATTCATGACAATGCTGTCCTTTAGGTGTCATTGCGTTTATACCTCACTTTCACGATCCGACTTTTTTTACCTCCATCTGAACCGATTAAGTGATTAGATCATGAATTGGTCATGCACATATGGGGGAGATGTAACATAAAAAAT
Source organism: Ophiothrix spiculata (assembly GCA_000969725.1). NCBI lineage: Eukaryota > Metazoa > Echinodermata > Ophiuroidea > Amphilepidida > Ophiotrichidae > Ophiothrix > Ophiothrix spiculata. The sequence goes on along the minus strand of JXSR01S075427.1, from coordinate 50,586 downwards.
CATTCTTTGTAGTTTAATGTAATTTTATTTAAGAAGTAATACCTACTGCAACAAATTTGGTATGGTTAGTTCGGCAATTTAATTGTCTTTCAAATGCAAAAACTTTTCAAGACAATTTAACAAATATTATGAGATCTATGGCTCAAAATGTGAGCCAAGTCAACTGGGGAGGCGGTGGAGGAAAAGACGGTGGAGGACAAGCCCATTGACTTGTACACAAAATTGTGAAAAATTACCAATCTTTCGAAAGTCGTCATGTCAAAAGTTGAAATTCGACAAGTATCATTTTTCACACACGTTTAAATGAAAGAGAAATATACATACCAATGCCCAAAAATTAATGGTAGGTGATGTATTATATATAGTTTGGTGAGGATAAACTTTGTCATTTTCAGGGTATTTCCACTACTAGTTTCAACAATGTTCAAAGATCAGAATTTTCATGACAAGTTCTGTACGTTTTGAAAACGTGGATGAATAACAGTAATGACTTGTTGTAAATGCATAATACCGTAATTGCACGGATTAACAGTAACACATAAACAAAAGTCTATCGGATCAGGTTAATTATTGAGATAATGCATGTTTGATCACCCTGTATAACAAAAATACAACAAAATAGCCATAGTAAGCAGAAATTTGAATGTAACTTGTCTCAAGCATTGTCAACTATTGCTAAGACATACAAAGAACTCACCAAATAGCCCATGGAGGCATACAATCCTTTTGACATGTATATGATTTTAACCACCCTGTATATTTCATCGTATGGATATTAAGTGAAAAGTTCTATTTTCTTATTGAGGGCCCTGTGTTTTATCAATATAAATCCATACCTGTTTTGTTTTATGTTGATGGCAGTGTAGAATAAAAGAGGTCTATGACGAGAGTAAAATTACCACATTTTCTTAGTTACACCCTGTATTATTGTCACACACCCTGTATAATATCAGTATAATTGTATATTTGGTATCCTTGTAGTATGAGCTTTTAAAAAATGTATACTCTTATGGTGTTAAAATGTCCATATTTAATCCTGTGTTAAGAAATATTCAGATTGGTGATGTTTTTTCTCATTTAGCGGTATTTAACACTTTTTATGTTTCATGACTTACGATCATTAACAAAACAATAATAACAAAAAAAATACCTTCAGTGTCTTTATGTGTGTATTTATATATTTCTTCGGCATTGGTTTATGGTTAATGTAGAAAAAGTATTTTTACTGTAAACGTAGATATGACCTACCATTTAAGAGCTAATATGTCGTTTCTACATGGTTAAAAGAAAATTACTTTGGGTTGATAAATCTCTAATTTTTCTCACGTTCTATGATCCTTCCTTCTACCGCGCGATGAGGCATTTAGTTTGATCGCCGTTAAACATTCATAATTGCATCACCCCGTCTTGTCTTTCTACAAATTGACTCGGAAAATGTAATAAACTTCTATTTCGTCGTATAAACAGAGCAAATTATCTCATAATGCGACATTAGGGATACAAAGAATGTCTTAATCAACTTCTTAATATTGTATCCATCAGGAGTAACAACGAATGACTTTGGGCGGGAGTATTATGATCTTTAATGTATCTCATGAGTGCCAAAGTGGCGTGTTCATTAACAGTTTCAACAGGGTATTTCATAATCGCTTATTTGATCAAACGTTTCCAAGAAATATCTTATAACATGGTTAATACTGTTCTTTACCAAGAATAATATGATAGACCATGATATTTTTACTACAAAATAATTAACAGATGTACACAGTTGCTCATGTAGTTGGAATAGAAATATTGTTACCATTTTTTTACATAAAGGTCGATTTATGATGAAAATATCTTGAAACTTATGTTGCTTTTGGTCAGATTTGATAGGTTTTCTTGTTGGGTGTGAAATGGAACTCCAAATGTGATCAATTTTCTCATGTTCTGGTAAGGGGACAACAACAAAAATGGGTCAAAAACGAGATTTTTAGGTCCAATTTGATTTGACATCTAACATCCAGAACAATGAAACAAATCAGTATTAGTGTTTTACGATTTAACACAATTATCCTCTACAAGTAAATGGTGTCTTTCAAATCATTGTATATAATAGTTTTTAATGAACTTTTAAAATTGCTTTTTAAATATCTCTTCCATTTTTCAGAGGAGATGGATTATTTGGATGTGTGTATACGGTGTGCTGGGTTGGAAGGACGAGGTTTGAGAGGAAAATAACTTCTATCATTGCACAATATATTGCTCACTACGGTATAACTAAGTTGGAAGGCCTTTATTTTGAGGGGTTAGTAATAAATCGGTTTCTGTATTTTTATTGAGAAGTTCTATTGTCTATCATTTATTTTCTTTAACGAGTTCAGTATTTACACACTCATGAAATGTTTATTGCAAAACATTTGCTCAGACAAAAAGAAAACCCTGTCGAAACCGATTTATGTCATAATGAGTTTGATATACGTGAAGGAAATTTCAACATGTTCCCGCCCAAAGCCATTCTTTTTTACAGGGTGTCACAGAAAAAAACTGTCTATGTGTAATTTTCTTGGGTTTAACGGATAGTCAGAAAGTATGTAAAGGTTGCATTTTATTGCAAATGAATTGATCTTTCAGATATCGAGACACCCTGTACTCTTGATGGAAACGATATCAAGCAGCTAATTAAGACCTTCTTTGTAGCCCTCAAAGAGACCCTCAACAAACCTAGCCGGCCATTTCTATTTCAAACATAAGTATTTTCTACCTTAATTCACTCCGAAACCAACTATATCACAAATTTCTCCCCTATTTAGAGTTGTGTAGAGTAAAAGCCAAAAACCTAGAATGTATGATGAGATAATTTGCTCTATCTATACGACAAAATAGAAGTTTATTGCATTTTCTGAGTCAATTTGTAGAAAGAGGGTGATGCCATCATTAATGTTTAACAGTGATCAAAAAAACCTTAAATGACTTATCGCGCGGCAAAACAAAGAAGGCTCATAGAACGTGAGAAAAAGTATTATCTAACTAAAGTCATTTACTGTTAATTTGGGTAAAGAAAGGGGTTGAATTTGACGCCAGTTTAGGAATATTTACTCTTAAATAGTAAGGTTATATAAAACAAAAACAAAACAAAACAAAACTGTCTTATCACTTGTATAAACCTTATTGTTCATTGATATTATAAAAACCTCATACTAAAGATCATTGTATTTCATTTTTAACATAATTAAGTACATTAATTATACCCTTAAGCAGGATTTGTTCTGTCCTTAGCCTTGAATCAGCTGTGTCGTTAAGACGCCGCGCCGCTAGAATCAAACGAAAAAAGAGGTTTGAACGTCATAATGACGAATACGTTAATACCATGACATCATGTTGTTTAACCATCGATTTTAATTTTGTATGAAATAAGATGATATTTTCTCTAAAAGGAAATAGAATGATGATTGATGAATATTTTAAACCCAATTTCTTCTCAAATATCTTCTGTGATTTACATGCATAGCCTCTCTCTCAGATTTGACAAGTTAGTGATTTTAGGAATTCCTTTTTCTTTATGTTTTTGAGTGGAATCAATTTTTCTCAGAAAGAGTGCCATTTTGTTGTTGTAATGTTTCAAACACGAAGTAATCGTAGTTTTATCGACTCTTAATAAATAACACGAAAATAAGATACTATTTTTCATTAAATTAACGATGATAACATTATAAGAATAGGTAATAGAATATCACAAAAAGAAATAATTAACTGATAATCTATATGTGTAATTGTAAGTACTGGCATTTGAACGTGGTGAAAGTTATCTTCATTTATTTCCGAAGGCACTAAGCAATAGAAATGAATGCATGATCCGATCTCTTCCTTTCATTTTACTAAATCTTTTAACTAAAGACGATTTATCATCGTCTTCATTGAAAAGATAATTTCCAAAGCAATTACAGATGCTAACTTAGTAATTGGATCGGTGTATTACCTATCCCTCACTCGGTGTAGTACCTACCCTCACAACTAATTATTGTAATCATCTAATCTTTATATTTTCATTCAGCTGGAATGTTTGATAAAGTAAGAAGTATGCAATATTACAAAAATGCCCTTAGACGATGACACTGTCATTTTAAAGTTCATCTTAATTTCGCTAATGTTGGTAAAGATATTTAATATATAACTTGCAAGATTTACGACAGTATTTTTTTTTCTGTGAAAGCATCCATACTTTAGGTCCATCAAAACCTTCAAACCATGACCCGACCCTAACCCTAAACATACCCTAACCCTAACCCCTACCCATTCTCTAAAATTTTCATTTTCATTTTTGGACTAACGCACCTCTACAGTACAAGAAAAGTGTGTAATCGGACTAGCCCCGTGTTGGACTACCAGCTGCATCATGTTTTAAAACGGAGAAATGTATTACTTTGCATAGTGGCTATATAAAGATGACGTATGGGTCATATATTCAAATTATGTTCCTGGCTGTATTTCTTCTTGGTGATCTTTAAACCTTTGTGATATCCTCTCGTATTTTAGTTGTATTTATTTTTACATGATAAAATTTATATTGTCCCAAGGAACCCCCTTTTGTTTCGGTCATTGATTGCAAGAACAGATGGCACCTGGAGAAAAGACATGATGCAGGACGGAAAACTTTGTTCTTACTCTTCAAAATTCGGCACTAATTAAGCTAATAGTCGGGATATATCGAAATTGTCATATTACCCTTTCTTTCCAAGGCTTCTCTCGGTTCCATATATGGTTCAACTCCTGGGAAAAAGTTTTATTTTGCAGTCTCAACTACATTTTCATCTTGGCTTAATTTCTGGCTTCAATCCATGACATGTTTTATAGAAATGTTACAAAGTTTATGAGATACCTTAGGGACTCTCTATAAAATATATCGCTTTCTTTCACAAATTTTTGTATAACATATTAACGTATCCATATATTTATTAGTTTCAATTAAGAAAATGCTTGGTGATTTTTTATTCCGGATATATATTATTAATTTTATGTGTTTTATTCAGGTATGTTGATCATTAACAATTTGGAAATTGCAATTTCTCTGCTATGATGTCAAGATACCATGGATTGTTATTTTCGGAGAATTTATAAATATGAATGTTATATGAAATTACAGTTATAAATCACACTTTGGTTATTTCTGTGCTATCAAAGGTGTAGCTGATGTGCACGAGAGAAAACCAACCCTGGATTGATCTATACATATAAAGATACATATATGCCATGTTATTTTACTCCTGTCATTTTGATGAAAGATATAGGACATTTGATATGAGAAAAAGTATAATGGAGAGTATTTTGGATTAGCTATCAACTAAGTTTCGAAACCAGTTCGCTATAGTCAAAAGGACACGCCACTCCGACTTCTTAAAAATGCTTCTATTCCAAATGTCAAATACAGCTCAATATTCAGAATAAAAATATACGTACAAAGTTAAAACTGGACTATCGATCTGTTTTTAAAATTTGGACAAAGGAACTTTTTCTAATTTCAGACAAGCGAGCCTTACTGAAAGTTTGGTCTAGCGAACCTGATTTTATATATGGACTGTTGAACTGTTTTTGAATTCAGACTAGAGAACTTATCTATTTTTGAAAAAGGGAATGTTTCTTAATTCCTACTAGGACTAACAGACATTTTAGAAAGTCTGATCTAGTAGAAGCCTGATTATAATTCAGACAAGTGAGCTGTTTTTGAGATTCGGACTTGGCATTATTATTTCTAAATTCAGACTATCGAGATTTTCTGAAAGTCTGGTCAAGTTGGAGTCTGGCTGGTATGAATTCAGACCAGCGGGCGTTTTTTGACATTTGGAACAGCGAGCTTTAAAAAAATAGATTAGCAAACCTACAGACTAGCAAGCTATTTTTTGTTTTGTGTTTTGTTTTGTTTGTTTGTTTGTTTCATGTATGTTTGTTTTTTGTAGCGAGTGTGTTTCAAATAACATTTTCCATATTGAATAACGCGTTCAGGCTAGCGAGTCTTCGGACAACTGGCCAGCGACCCTCCATTTCTTCTAACAGAATATTTCCAAATTTTAAATAACATACCAGTAGTTTGTGTCATTCCTGACAAAGCTGTCCTTTAGCGGTCATTGCGTTTATACCCCACTTTCACATCCCCACGTTTTTACCTCCATCTTATTAACAAAACAATAATAACAAAAAAGAAAAAAAAACTTCAGTGTCTTTATGTGTCTTTATTTATCGGAATGGTTAATGTTTTTGTAGAAATAGTATTTTTATTGTTAACGTAGATTTGACCTACCATTTAAGAGCTAATATTCTTAAACTAATGTCATTTCATATGTTCGTTTCTACCTAAGTTAAAAGAATATTTTTAGGTAGATAAATCTCTCATTTTTCTCACGTTCTATGATCCTTCTTTGTTCTACCGCGCGATAAGGCATTTAATAGTTTGATCGCCGTTAAACTTTCATTAATGCATCACCCAATCTTGTCTTTCTACAAATTGACTCAGAAAATACAATAAACTTCTATTTCGTCGTATAGATAGAGCAAATTATCTCATAATGCGACATTAGGGATACGAAGAATGTCTTCATTAACTTCTTAATATTGTATCCATCAAGAGTAACAAAGAATGACTTTGGGCGGGAGTATATAATCTTTAATTTCTCTCATGAGTGCCAAAGTGGAGTACTCATTAGCATTCGCTTATTTGATCAAACTTATGACATGGTTAATACTGTTCTTTACCAAAGATATGATTGACCATGATACTTTTTCTTACAACGAAAAAATTAACAGATATCTATCCATGAAAGTTTTGTCAACGTTTGAACTTTTTGTTGTAAAGGTTGTTTGTATGTATTTTTTCTGAATCAGAAAGCAATCGAAAAATATAATTTCATACATTTAAAGAACAGTTCCAAAAACCTTGTGGATCATTTTTTGTATATTCTTTTGGAAAAAAGATTTTCAATGACGTTTTAGTGTGAAAAATGAACCAATGTGTTAACCTTCCTTGCAACTCAGTTAGAATGATTAATCTCCTACCGATACTTCTTGTAGCATTGAAGGAGTTTAAGCGAACATAACATAGGCGTTGACTGCAACAAGTAATATTGGGTCGTTTACAATGTAATAGGGCCCGTATCCTTAACGTCTACGCATCGTGTAATGTTTATACACTGTTCACACCGTGCCTGCTACACTTGACGCCAGCCTTATATCATTGTAATACAACCCTTCTAGTTATGGCGGATAGAAATTCAAAAAACGCAAAATTTGATTAAAGATAGGGGTAATGTGTAACACAGTCTAATTTTAGTTGACGCAAAATATTTGACTACGTGTTTTAAATCAAGTGTTAACTGTGTCATTGATAGTATTCTCTATGGACCCTGCGTGACTTAAGGTGTCAGGTTGTACGCCATGAATAGGATGGTGACACTAATACTTACTGTACGTCACGATAGGATAAGTCATAAAACACCGGTAGCCAACCGTGCTATCCATTTTATCGTCCTAAAGACATGTACGATGCAGGGAACTTTAAAATGTAAGTGAAAAGTTTAAGATTGAATTCATAGAATTGATAGGCCCTTATACTAGTTCAAGTTAATTGTTATTTTAATCCTTTTCAACTGTTTAACAAATCAATGTTGTTTCAAAAAAGTGAGGTTACGGAAGGGAACAGACGGAACAGTAAAACAAAATGTGTATAATGTATATTATATGTGTTACGCCAGTAAAATACTTATATTGATTCCTTTC
>JXSR01S075427.1:14099-28804 GCA_000969725.1 Ophiothrix spiculata | reverse complement strand
TTTTAATATTTATCTTTTTAATTGCTAGTACATGTTCAAATTAAGCAGGTCTATATTTTCAAGGTCTTTAAGAATCAAGGTCAAAATCAAAATGGGTGATACATTAAGATTTTAGGCCTACGTTTTATGTTTCACACCAAAGAATTTGCACATCTTTCGCTATCATGGCATGTATAGTTCAAGTTCTTCACACGACTGAGTAGGCCTATTAGGAAATAATTAGGCATATAAAACATATATTTTTCCCCTAAACGTTTCGTTTTTATTGCGAGTGAATATACTGTCCGATATGTTAAAAATTACACATGAGAACTAGAAGAAAAGCCATGAAAATGAACGCCAATACGCATATACGGCAGCTTACAACGTATAAGGTATACAAAAGTGGCCCGCGAGGCCCCCCCCCCCCCCCCACCCCTCAATGGCGGATTAACTAGGCAAAAACGTAATAGTCACGTGCCAAGCCGGGAAATTCAATTCTTCTTCCCGCTGATTTTAGTGCAAAGAACCCGCTCACTACTCACAATAAATCACTATTTTTGTGAAAATAAAGATTAGTTGTAATTGATTAAATTCATGAATGTCAATATAAAACTCATATCTAACACATAATATAAAGTAGAAGTTATGAATTTTATCATATAAGCGAAACAAGAGAGATTTTTGGACTAAAAGTTTTTCGAAAAAAACCTGAACATTTTCACTCATAAATATCACATTTTCATCTCCGAGAATTCTCCTTTTTGACATCTGAATATACCTATGTGTACTCAAGAGCCTTGGGAATCCTACAGCCGTCTAAATGGTTGTACATTTATATGGAAGTATATTAATTAATTTTTTCAAAAAAAAAAGGTAAATCTGACATGATTAATGTTGGTTGTGAGCGATAAGTATCGGGCCGGCCGTACCTATGCGCTACACAAGTTCAATGACAGGTCACTTGTCACACGTACAGGTCAATTAGATGCGAGAAATATTAATGAGATCGAATGTTTTTCACCGAGCGGCACGTGTTAGAGCAAGCCAATGGCGAAAGCAGAAACACTTTTCGGACTACTGATTCATGTAATGGTATCAGAAAATAATTAATTTGAGCCTTTTTACATGTCCAATCTGCCATTTAGTAGCTGTAAAATTCAGATAAACTCTTGGGATAATTTAGTTATATTTTGGAAGTAAACAATGTAATTTTCGAGCTGCATTTGAATTTTAGACTTGTTGACAATGAGTGAAAAATTTCCGAGTTTTTTTAATAGACTTTTTGGTCAAGAATTTATTTTAAAATCTGCTTGTTCTCATTAATCTGTTTTTGTCAGAACTTGTACTTCATACAAGTGTTAGACAAATGTTTAATATCAATATTCCTCCGTATGAATTATTATGACTATCGTTAAAAACGTGATAATTAGTGTATTCCTTTGTCTAGGTAAATTTGCTTTTCTCATTATTTATTTTTGAAACCTATCCAGTCCCTTACTTTGACCTTCCCTGGTTGGCGCATGACTTTTGCGTTATTGCCTTGTTAAAATGGCGGACGCAACAGCGCCACACACGGTTGAGACAAATCAACATGCGTGGTCGGATTTGTCTATAGTGCTTACGCTAATTGATTACAAGTTCGAATTCATACGCAACCAGTTAACGAGAACGCGAACTTAACATTCTGGTTACTGTGTTGAAGATTCACTTTTTCTGTCGGCAATTGCCGGAGGTGTAAAATCAGTTTCGGAAATTATCGGAAAGTCGTGTTTTGAAAAGGTCTATAATACATAAATGATAAAAGTCAGTAGAAACAGTGTAACGGTGGTTAGTTAGTATGTTGGAAAATATAGAGCTTTAAACCTAAGTACATCATTTCTTACAGATCAGTCTAACATCAAAGGACCGAACTTTTCGGAATTTTATTATATAAATGCACGTGTTCGGGTTTACCATTTGCCTTTTAGAGAGGAATATTATTTCACAATATAAACCTGCTCTGGGCGTTTCCAAACCTGACTTTAATTGTACTAAGTGAACTGGGTAACAAGAAAACACTTTGTTGTAAATTAAAAAGTAAATTTGCCATAAGTGTGATTTCGTAAATAACCACTTAATTCTGTATCATATTTCTTAAATTTTGAGGCATTATTAAGGTTGGTGTCAATAGTACATTGCTGGATAGATTTTACGCTGTAACTCACCAACTTAAAATTAAATCCATATAAAAGTATACATTTCTAAAAACGCATTATTGATTTTAATTTTGACAATGCAAGTTTTGGCGCCAACATTTTCTGAAAAGCCCTAATTGAATTTTCTTAGGTAAAACGAGGCTCGGAACTTAGGATCTAGGAATCAATATCAAGGGTCGGGGTTTTCAATTTTTTAATTCTCATTTTATTTTTGAAATATTGCCAAAAATAGGGCCAAAATGGCTATCTTAAACCTATTTTTTGCAACATGTCCAAAAAAAAAAGATAAAAATAGAAATTTTGAGAAAAACTACCCTGGAAATTTGTTTTATATTCTAGATTTGGTTCCCAATTTTACTTTGGCAATTTTAAGTAAGGCTTTCTTTAAATTTTGGCCCCAAAAACACGTATTTTGGTCCTAGAGCCAAAATGGTAGAATTTTGTCACCATCATATTTCACTTGTCACTCCGCTTTTAGAAATGTACATGTATAGATTTATTTTTTTCTTTGTTGAGTTACAGAGCAACAACTATTTCAAAAATAGATGGGTTCACACCAACCTTAAGCTTTAAAAGTTTGTCAAAAGGCGATAAATTGTATCATGAGATTGAAATAAGCTGCTTTATTACAGTAATAACTTTTAATTGACTACAAATCATAACAAATAGAAATTGATAGTTCCCTTTTGTAGTTCATTCTATTTTTATTGGGTGGTTGAACCTTTACAAATGGTAAATCGCCATTGGCGAAATCAAAAAGTGTGCTGCTGTATATTCAAGATTCGTACACTTCGCGCAATGAAAATCAGGAAAAAAATCTTTGGGTCAAACAATGCCGGATTTCCGAGAAGAAAAATCACATTAAGCTCGTTTCAGAAAACATCAAAACAATTTTCAACAACTCACTGTATCTCCTTATACAAGAGCGTACCGTTGTTGATTTGTGATGAATCCGTAGTTGATATTCAAATTAGCGCACGGCACAGCGTTTACAGAAGTGCGTATACGCAAAACACATAAGTCGGCGTACTGTTCATCGTGCGCCGGGCTCTATAAGTTCGTGCAAAGCCCGGTGGTCGCGGGCACTTATTGAAAACGTCAAAGCAACAAACATTCACAAACTAGCTCTTTGCTTCAGATTCTCCTAAATATTTTTATGAAGATGAGTATGACCATCTGTTAAATTGAGAACATTTAGAATTTAATTCAAACGTCTTTATGAATATTTTCGTTGTTTAAAGGTACTCAAACACGCAACATCCTATGCGTCGGTGTATTTAATCATGCTCGCGTGGCTACAGCGCGATAAAAATACGCAGACGCATGGATGCATCGTTGTTGATTCGCGCTGAACAACTCTGTAGCGTGTTGGAATACCTAACTCACATTACTTTATCACTCGCTATATTCCTATCAGGTATTACTCAGAACTCTATTTTTAAGTTATAACATGTATAACGTATCACCAAGGTTTTTCAATACCTTTCATATTGCCCATGTTGTTTGTTCGGATAATAAACAATATTTTGATGGGTGATAATGTCGTAAGAAATATAATACAGTTTACATTGCTAATTGGTTTTGTAAGTTTATGCCTTTCAGAAATTAAGCATTATGGTATAATTTTGATTACCAGAGTTTTGAATCTACCGTATATAACCTTAATAAGAAAACTGACTAAGCAAGTTGTCTTGTTGGTGCATCGTGCCAGGTGAATATCATCAAATTTACGAATAAGAACTTACATCTGACTGAGCACATTACGTTATAACAATCTTTCTCATCATCATGATTTCTCATTTCAAACATAAAGCAAAGAGTTTTCAATAGTCATTTTCCTCAATGATGATAAAATAAGCAAGATAAAATGCCGGTATGTGCCATCAAAAGAAAAACCCAGTTTGTCTTAGGGGCATATCAAGAAATCGCGCCAATTTTCTACCGCTTGTTTCCATCACTTTAATGCTAAAAGATTCCGACTTGTAAGTGAATCTTTACAAACTATTTTGATACCGTAGGCGAGAAGAAGATAAGGTCTTTTAATAACATTAAATGCTTTAAATGATATAAGCTATTATCGAGCTATTTCCATAAATGAGCACGCATTTTTTTACTATTGAATAGAGTGTGTCTGAGTAATATTTGGCGCAATCGAAATTCAGCTGCTTGCTTCAAGATTTTTATCATAGAACCTAAGTAACTAAAGGTGACTGAAGTTAGAATGTTACGTTTTGTATGAAAATAATATTTTTAAATCTGATATATGAACACTTGACTGTAGAGTTTGCTTATAAATTACTTAATGTGCACTTTCACAGCAGTTTATTGGTTCACGAGATCTCCTGAGCGAAGACAAACAAGTCCTTGCTTCTTCGTATTTATATTTTATCAAGAATTATTAAGAATACATTTAATCTTTACTCGTTGGCTATACCGTACTTAAAAACACTTAAGCAGCATATCGAACAAAAGTTCATTCATTCTTTATTTTTAATAAAAAATACATACAAATACAACAGACAATATAAAAGGTGGACAATACTATAGATTAAAGACAACAAAAATTCTGGACCGCTTAATTAATCAGTTAAGAAAAAAAACATGAGGTATCCTGCATGTTATTAATTTTTAAAATGATTACTTAATATCTGTGTGATGTATTTTTTTACATAATTCTCTTTTTCATAAAATTCGGCTTTCCCAAAAAACAAAATAATCTTCTCTGCCACATAAACATGATAAACGGCGAAATATAAAAAAAAATGTATTAATATTTTAGCACTATCTGGTTAATGCAACTTACCGTGATATCTCTGTTTGCCTGAACGATTTTTAAACGTTTGGTTTTTTTTATTTTTTTTGTAAGATAGACATGTCCGTAACATGATAAGCATTAAAAATAACAAAATAAACCTAAATGAGTTTAATTCGAACTTATAACTCTCAATCCCCACAAAATCAGTATATTTTTCATCCATTTATTAGTAACAGTAACCAAGACATTAATTGGTAGTGTGCGGCGACATGGAGAATAGTGGCCCAAAATTTAAAAACACCGACGTAAGGGTGATTTCTTGCAGCAAAAATAAATTATAAACCAGGGTCCTAAATTAGGATATTGAGTGACAATTTTTGCACAATTTCACACCCTAAACGGTCATTTTACAAGGAGTGCACTTAAGTCGGGGTCCAGTTAAGTTTTTTGGTTTTTTTTAATTTTTATTGGGCGAGATATTTTTCTTTGGCGACAGATTTTTCTTATTGCAGTTTTATGATTTTCTTTGTCCTGAAGTAGTTGGTTAAAGTTTTTTCCTATTTTCGTCATTACGTTAAGATATTTTCGCCGCCTGAAAACTTCCATGTCCCCCCCCCCCGAGAATTAAATGGTGCGCCCATTAGTTTTTTTAGTTCAACTTAAATTATGGGGTTTCGCGAAAAATACGTCATCTTTCTCGAAGTAGTCTGTTGACGCCCCTTTGAACTTGATTGTGGATGTAAAATCACAAGTTAAGGCTCATGTATAAACAATAGATTCTATTCCTAATGTACGCCAACAATTTTGATATTCTGACATGTGTACGTAGGGAAAAAACTTGCAGTAAATACCGCTTCTGTCGTCTCGCTCTGCAAAGAGGACTGTTATCTTAACTTCGGAGATTGGTAGTGTAAAATCTTCTTGACTTTCCACCCATTTACCAAGTATGTTTCATATTCCATGATTTAAACAGGTCATTGACCTAATTATCAGATTGAACCAGAAGGATTTTCTTTGCCCCTCCCTCCAATACGCGTCACCATTAGATTTGACCGTGACTGATTCATTTTACTATACTGTATATTCTCCCAAAGGAATTACTCAGGTTATGCTCCAGGGAGTAGTATTTTACGCAGTCGTAGATTCTCATTCTTTATCAGGTTGACGTTATGTGGCTTTAAATGTTACGTTTATTGCAATATATATAATGCGACAAAGGTAATGATCCCGGTAATGACAGACCTAGGTAAGGGTCAATATTTTCATATGATTTTCAGACTGTCAAAAATAACATATTGCAGTTATCGTCCACTGCACGCTACACCACAGAGTAACAGAGATGACACTGCACTAAGCTCAAAACACGGCCCAAATCATTGCGTAGTATGTGGACAAAAACGAATATTCATGAGTTAGACTGCTCAAAAGACTCATCAGTAAATAATCAATACATGTATTAATAACCGTTCATGATGTCTTACATGAAGGATGAACACGACGAGGACGCATTTTGAAGAATGCTGCACAACTTGCATTCAATAAGCCGTAATGCTAAATGCACATCAAGGGCAATGTCGGGATTTATTTGAGTAGGATTATTCATAATGCGTCCTCATTCTTTTAATTGGAGCCACTGATCACGCAATCAGCCAAGAAACGTTAACCAGCGCCTATTGAGAAATGGTAATCAAATGAGCTATGAAGTATATGGGGATAAAGTGTCAGGGGCCTGGCTACACGGCGATCTTTGCATTGCTAATACAAGCCTACGTGTTTTTTCAATGTACTCTATCAGGTCTTTAAAATTATCGTATGGTAATGAGTATGGTATCACGAGAACGAGAATTTCATGATCTTGATTGACATGTGTGTTCAAAATTGATAGGTTACAGAATGCGAGCGTGATGGGCCAATGAAAGTTGTTATTTCGAAACTCCATAGCGAATGTACTGACCGGGGTCTTGTTACAAAATGTACCTAATCAGGTTAGCCCTTTTGTCTTTTTAGTTCACAAAAAATATCACATGAAAGCTAAATAAATCATGAACAAAATGGTAAATGTTCAAAAAAAATCGGCCGGTTAGTTTTGATACAGCGATCTTGGCAAGTTATTATCCTATACCCAAAACAAAGGAAGATATCTCGGGGTCATGCATCAATTAGGAACGTTGTGTGTACATGGTATACGAAATGTTGCTAATAACTGCAATATGAGGTATTAAATGTTATCTTTTCGCGTTTCAATATCACTCAAGTTACTTTTGGTTTGTCATTTCAAGTCGAATAACTTTCTTAAAATTCTATATCTATTTTTTTACAATTGTCTGTGCAGCAAATGACGCTAGCCAATGATAACTAAATCAAGCAAAATTAAATATTAATAAAAAAAAAACTTTGATAACGTAATTACTTTATTGAAGCACTGCAGGGAAAAGCTTGTCATATATACAATGTAGAACCACATAGGCGTTGATTGTTCCACGTATTAATGGGTCATTTGTTGTGTAATAGGGCCCGTATCCTTAACGTCTATGCATCGTGTAATGTTTGTACACAGTTCACACCGTGTTTGCTACATTTGACGCCAGTCTTAAATCACTGTAATTTCACCATGAAATCCTTCTAGCTATGGAGGATGGATGTTAAAATAACGCAAAATTTAATTTAAGTTAAGGGTAATGTAAGTCTAATTTTAGTTGTCGCACAATATCCGAATACAGACTTTCACAGTGAATGCTAAGTATCTTAGTTTAAGTATTCTCTATGGACTAAAGGTGTAAGGTTGTACGCCTTCGATTGGATGGTTATATAGTACCTGCTGTACGTCAAAGTGAGATAAATCATAAACCACCGGTGGTCAACCATGCTATCCAGTTTCCCGTGCCCGAAGGTCTAGAAGCTTCATGGGCCTGTTCTGTTTACTTCTGTATGGTACTTTATCGACAATTTTATATCAATATACCAAGAATTCAATGAATCTATAGCAGTGTTCAACTGAATTTTGCCATTTTGAGGTTGATTGTCAATATATGGGGCCATTTATTCAGACGGAACGGTGTATTTGACGAAAAGGCGAAAGAAGTTTCGGAACTGAACTATTAAAATACCGTATTGTCTCTGTCGCTAATAAGTCACAAGAAGAATAGGAACGAGAACAAGAAAAGTAGAACAAGAATAATTAGAACAACAAGGACAAGAAAGAAAAGAAAAACAGACAGCAATAAATAATACAAAATAAAAGAAGATAGTGACGAGTTGAAAGAAATGTACAGCGTAAACAAATGGTAGTCAGGCATGAACACCACAAGGTAGAAGATCTAACAAGCAGAACGTGAAATGTTCAGATGAGTCGTGCAGGCGCCGTTCAAGTCAAACACTGGGCCTTCTACCTTGAGGGGCTGTATAAGGGAGGTACACCGTATTACAAAGTAACTGGGTGTGACTAGATCGGTTATGATAAGGACTGTTTGAAATTGATACACGAATATTACTTTGTTGAGGCACACAGATATATTGACGACTTTCTACAATGCGTATCAGATATTCTTTCCTAACTTGGCAATTACGCAACGCTTACTGTACTCTCTAAATGTAAAAAGAGTGAAAAAACATGTGAATGCCAATTCACTCGAAAAAGAGTAAAAACCACTCAAATACAGCTGTATGCGCCAGTCAATCCACTCGAAAAAGAGAGAAATGACTGAACTTTCACTCCAAAAAGAGTGAAAATAGAGTGAGATAGTGAACACCACTCGAAAATGTATTGTCCCCAATTTAACTCTTTAAAGAGTAAAAATTCACTCGCTGAGAGTAAACGTCACTCCTTTTCGAGTGAATATTTAGTAGAACGATTAAAATTGTGGAATATTCACTCGAAATGGAGTGACGTTCACTCTCAGCGAGTGAATGTCCACTCTTTAAAGAGTTAAACGGAGGACAATACATTTTCGAGTGGTGTTCACTTTCACTCTTTTTTCACTCTTTTTGGAGTGAAAGTTCGGTCATTTCTCTCTTTTTCGAGTGGATTGATTAGCACAGCACATACAGCTGTTTTTGAGTGGTTTTCACTCTTTTTCGAGTGAATTGGCATTCACTCGTATTACATTTAGAGAGTATTGGCATTTTTTTTCGATATGTCACAAATGTCATGAAACGTGTATGCGATTTTTTAACGTTGGACATGTTTATAGTTTTTATAGTTGTATAGTTTTAACAGTCTAAGCATGTCTTGACTTTCCAGCATTAGGCCAAAGAATTATACAGAATATTTTTTATTTGACCCAGTAGTTAACAAGCACTGAAAAAAGTGCTGCTTGTTTTATTTCGCTCAAGCGTGTTGAAAAGTTTCTCTCATCTGATATATATTTCATTGTAAATGTTTGATACAAAGAAAATTGTTCAGATAGGATTATTTGATTCTTAAGATTGTACAACCATCGAAGAAACTTGATTCCATGTTCCAGTTCAAGAAAATCGCATGTAACGTTCCCTGTCGTTTGCGACCGTCTCAAAGAGTGACCAATATGCTTTTATACAATGACCGTTTTCTTTACGTTTTTTTTTTAAATACATGTACGTTAAACTACTAATCACGCAGTTAGAGGTGATTTAGGTAGTTTTCCACTCTTAATTTTCATGTTGAATCTATCTGTTAAATATTGGTGGCATATTAACAATTTATGTATGTCTAATTTTAATAATCATAAACTTGTAATAGATGCTTCACTTGATAATAGAAAACTTTGTGAAAGCAGTCAGATTTTTACATGGTCTTCCGGTATTAAAAAAGTTCTAGCGGCAATTGATAGGAATGATATTTGGCAAAAACCAAATGTGTGTAATTCTATTATTCAGATAATGTTATCAATGGCCTTCATTCATTGTATCAAATTCAGTGGAGGTATTTTACTACAAATTCACAACCCAAACTTAGAACTTATTGCTGTTTTAAAACAGAGTTTTGTAAAGAAAATTATACAGTTATGTTTAATCGTAATCATAGATTAGCATTTAGTAAACTTAGAATCAGTGCTCATTCTCTTAGAATTGAAGCAGGTCGTCATACTTCTCCCAAAACACCAATTGCTGATAGATTATGTAGCTGTGATCTTAATAAGGTTGAAGATGAGTACCATTTTTTAATGGAATGTAGTTTATACAGTACACTACGTTCAACATTTCTTTCTGATATAGGTGATATGCTTTGTACTGAGGGGTTATCAATGTATGAATTATTTCTTGTAATTATGTCAGCATCTGATTTTGATGTTCTCCAAATAGTACTTACGATTTTTGAATCGTGTTTTGATACTAGATTTGGTAATGTATAGCATCAGAACTGCATAGCATAGCATGATGTTACAGTTTGATTTCTTCTTTAGTTTTTCTTATTATTGTTTTCTTATATATGTTTGTAATTAATTTTACCTTTTTGTTTGGTGTTTATCAATAAAGAATACCTGTATCTTTGAAGTCAACCTCCGCAAATGTCCTGAAAAAGTCATCCTCGCTCTATAAGTACAGACAATTCTATTAGTATAACGTATAGAGGTAATGAACTCCATTACCCAGGAAGACGGGCACTATATATAGGAAAACATTTCTATCTTCCATAAGAAAGTGAGAAAACGAGAAATCGCTATTTTACAATCATTCAACACACGATACTAGATTATGCATTCATAGTGCAATTTACACATCGCCAAAATTCATGAATACAGAGATCCGTATAAAGTACCGGGAACCGCCAGGGACTAAAATATAGTCTGTCTCCAATAATTTAATTCGGGTATTTTCATGATAAATTTTCAAAGAGATACGGGGAGGATTCATTTCCAATTTAGATGGATTTTCCAAAACACCTGAACGTGACGATCTACCCAGTTTGATATGGCTACGTTTTTGTTTACCCACGAGCTATTTCTAAATCTCCAAACCGTTGGGTATATCGAAGTATCATCGCTATGATATCGCCTTGCTATTACCATGATTCCAAAGCGATAAACTTGTCATTTACACGTAAGATAATTCGTAAGTTATGCCCTTGAGTTATGTCATATCAATATGCGGTATTCTCTACACTTTCTTTACGTAAGACACTCTGGCCTGAAATGATCAACCGTAGAACAACAATTCGTTTAACACTTTAAGTGGTCAAGGTCCTCCACATGCCCGTTAGTGGTCAAAGGGGGGGGGGGGCATATGGACCCAACACCGTAAGAGCGTTTTCGTGAAGGAATTTTACGTTGAAACTCAGTACTTCAAAAAGAACTAAAACAAAAAATAAAAATGACAATCAGACTCACCGTTTCAAAATTGCGGCCAAAAACATTTTTGCCGTGTCGCGTCAACATTTTCCCGCCAAAAATTTGAAACCTCACTTCCCAATGGAATTTTTCAATAAAATTTGGCTCATATTTGCAGTATGTAAGTACAAATACATTCCTGAAATAACATTTGAAAAAAAGTTAACGATGCACACATTTTGAGATTTTTTGGTTTTAGGAGCAATTTGGCGCGATCTTTTAAAATGTCTACAAGAAAAGACTTTTTTCTGCAGAAGCATACCGGTGTGAAAGTACTCAAGGTCCGCCTGGAATCAAAGTCCGCCATCCAT
Organism: Ophiothrix spiculata; assembly: GCA_000969725.1. NCBI lineage: Eukaryota > Metazoa > Echinodermata > Ophiuroidea > Amphilepidida > Ophiotrichidae > Ophiothrix > Ophiothrix spiculata. Next base: position 17,256 of record JXSR01S075427.1, on the reverse strand, counting down.
AGACTACAACGGAATAAAGTGTGAAACTAATGTTGCGTGAGAGTTGTTAGCCTCTATTTTTCTGTGCCCGGACTGTACGATCAGGGAACTACTATTCGACTTATCATTTCGTCAGTTGCATCATCACCTTGAACATTTATTGTGTTTATATAAGTATAAAATATGAATTTTGTTGTCAAAGGTCATTCTTATAGAATTTGGCCCTAAGAAGACATTTGATATTTGAGTCACTTAGCAACTCCCAGCAATGCAGTGTGGGTTAGCCAAGGAAGACCATAAAATGTTCAATTTTGAACAAAACACCCAAAAATTGATATTTGAACATTTCTGAAATTCCCAGTCTGTAATCATACTTTAATGTAACCAAATTGCTTCTTCATCCACCCATCTGTCGATCAATTCACCAGTTAGTTAAAGACCAAAAAAGTGAGATGTAAAACTCATGTAAGCATGGCTGGTTATGATCGCACATTGTCATCCATCGCTCATGGCAAGAGCTTCAAATCCACCTTGATCCATACACTGAATAGGGGCAGATCAGGATTGCATCATGGAAACTGTTTTCATATTCATAGAATTTTGCTCAAATAGCAGTTTAATGTTACAAAAGATTTAGATGTATCTGTTTCAATGGACTCCCCCTTAATCGGTTTGTATTCCCGATAGAACGCCTTTTAAAACTAGTACAAAACTAATTCAAATATGCTCCGCAATTTATTACCATTCATATCGTATATTAAGCAGATCTGAGTGCAAAAAATCAACCATTTTGCAAAATTAAATTATCACTTGTGCTGGCTTAAGGGGATGGGGTCTACCTTACTTTTGACCAACAATTCGTTTAGATCAGGAAAATGAGATATTGGCAGAGAGAAAAAACACAGATTCTCTACTTTCTAATGTTTTTTATTTGAGTTCAATCGGACCAGCAATAATTGTTTTAGCTTCGAGCGTTATACAATGTATAACATTCTATTGATACCGATAAATGGATTTTGATTTGATTCAAGTCCAAAATCGACATATAGCTAAATTTCATTACCAATCACCAAAGTCATTTCCATTCTTAAAATATCATGCTACTATAATACTGTGATACTATATTCATGTATGTCATAATTCTGGCGGTTGCTGAGTTAAAATAATTGCAAGTATTCTTGACTAGGCGTTGACTGCTACACGTGTTATTGGGTCATTTACAATATAACAGGGCCAGTATCCTTACGTCTATGCATCATGCAATGTATGTACACAGTTCACAACGTGTTTGCTACATTTGACGCCAGTCTTAAATCACTGTAATTTCACCGTGAAACCCTTGTAGGCGATTAAATGTTTACAAAAAAAAACAAAATTTGATTTTGATGTAATTTTAGTTATCGAGAAACAGCTAAGTACATGCTCTCCAATAAATAATTGCTAATTATGTCATTGAAATTATTCTCTGTGGACTTAAGGTGTCAAGTTGAACGCCATCGATAGGGCGGTGAAGCTATGTGTTGTACCATAGACGGTTATACCGTACGTCAGAGTCGGATAAATCATAAACCACCGGTGGCCAACCATGCTATCTACTTCCCGTGCTTGAAGGCATAGAAGAATTATGTGCCTAGGTAGTAGGTTCAGCCTAAGGTATGCTCTATCTTTGTTTTGTTTTAGAGACGTTTTCAATATAAAACAACAATCGAAGGAAAAATAATAAGAAAACACAGAAGTAAAGATGCAGGCGATTAGATTATGGGAAAAAACAGTCAAATCCCAAGAATAACTCTGAACTCATTGCTGGGTTGTTGTTTTTTTAGTCAGGCATGAACACCATAAGTTAGAAGATCTAATTCTGCTAACAAGCATGTCGCGAAATATTCAGATGAGTCGTGTAGGCGCCGTTCAAGTCACACAGGGTCTTCTACGTTGAGGGGATGTATAAGGGAGGTATACCGTGTAACAAAGTAACTACAATCCTCGCAAAAAGTTGTTGGAACACTTTAGTGCACACAACTGCAAAACTAAATCAATAAGTCAATTGATAAGCTGTTAACATAAGGCTGCTTTTCCCTTCCCCCTTCCCCATCATTCAATGTTGCGACACCGAAATCACGCGGATTTCCAATGCCGCAACATTGAATGGGGGAGCGGGGGTACACTTACGCTTAAATAAACCCGGGAGTTCCAAGACTTTTTGCGAGGATTGTAGGTGTGACTAGATTGGTTGTGATAAGGATTGTTTGAACATGTTGAAATCGATCTAAGAATTTTGCACAGAAGTTGCGACCTTTTATTATGTTAGTATCTCTTATGTCCAGTGTACCTGCTATAGCCGTATGGCGCAATAGGTTTCTGAAAATATGTGCAAAAAGATCTTTTTACTTGGTTTATTCAGTTAAATTGTTAGCCTTGGTTCAACTTTGTCACAATTGCTCAAATTTGCGCAAGCTCAAAAATCTTAGCGGGAACACGACCCTTTTTTTAAACAATCGGAGTACAACCGATCATTTTTTTTTCTGGACCTTTAAGAAACTAAATACTGGCTATATGTGCTTTGCTACATACACTGAACTTTTTTGAAATGTGGTGGGAGATGGAAGTATCCCGGGGAAGTGTCAATTAAATCATCAAATCTCTAAATGTTCATATCTTTTAATACTTTTCATATAGAACAAACTGCTTTGCTGAAAATATACACTTTAAGGAACAAATTTCACTGTAAAAATAAACTTTAAAAAAGTGTTATCCTAAACATGTTAAAAACGCCTGAAGTGTTAAAAAAATGTCTTTTTTAATAACACTTTTTAACGCTTGTTTTTACAGTGTTGTCACTAGATCTCAAAATTGTTTTTGCCGCAATGATACGACCTGTCAATGTGCCGCGACACATTAAGTAAGAAGTGAAATTACTTTGCAAGCCAAAACTCGTTTTGAATATCGTATCATTTATTAACAATCTAATTAGGACCAAGATAAAATAATAACATAATATGATAATTTGATCTTCAATTTACTGTTATTAATTTAAGGATATTGATGTGCCATTTGGATGTTATTGAGTAGTCTTCAAACATTTAACATTGGAAAATGGAAAGCAATAATACGACGTAGTAGTTAACATAGTCAAAGCAAATGTATGATAGACTCTACTCTTTATCTTTGCTAAATATTG
>JXSR01S075424.1:21714-36519 GCA_000969725.1 Ophiothrix spiculata | reverse complement strand
TTTTTGTAATAAGAGCTGCCAAAATAACATTAAAATATAAATTTGGTATGAACAATTTGACAAAATACAACTGTCGTAGTTTCTATTTGACTTTTAGTAGATAAATATAATATTTTAAGTTGTTTTGAATGTTATTCATTTGTATTTCTTCTTTTTTTTTTACAGCAATTTCTTGAAAATACAAGAAAGCGTTCTCTTGCCAACTCATCGCCTAAAGCGCCACCAAATGACCCACTTCTCGGTCAAAGCTCGCAGCAGGCCAATGGGTACGGAGACCCTCCTGCAAAGCGGCAATGTACTTCCACCGAGGTGAAAGTCCAGATAAGCACACCGGCTGATCACCATCATCAGACCAAGGTGGTCGTACAGACAACTATCGAATCCACTGTAAACATGGGTAAAAATGGAGCTACCAACGACGTTGACCTCGATGCGTTTACCACCAGCCCCGGTGGAAGTGGTAGCGGAAGCTTTGATGATATTGATAAGCTTTTGGAAGCTCATTTGGACAATGAAAAAGGATTGGAAGACTTGTTAGCTTCGATGGCTAGTAACCCCAATGATATTGCAGCTTTTGAAGCCCAGTTGGCCAAAGTTGAAGAGGATACGAAGAGGATGTTAAATGAAGAGTATGGAGAAAACATTGTTGGCATACCTAAAGGACAACAACAGCAGCAGCAAGATGGCACCGTGCCAAGTGAAGGCAATTGTATGTTAGAACAAAAAGACTTAGTTGATATCAAACCTAAAATTGAACCAGGAAGAGAATCTTTTGACCCTAACATGAGTGCTCCACCTAACACAGTTGCCACTGAAGCTACTGACAGTAAATCAGGTCCTTTACCAGGGATCAAGAATCTAATTGCTGGTAGTCGAGATAATTATAATGTCGATCTTGGCGGTCGAGTCAAACTCGAACATGACATTATTAACCGAAGTAATAGTACACCCCCAATTCCTATCTCTAGTGCACAAAGTTATCAGCAACCCCAACAGGCACCACAACAAGGTATGGTTCAATCTGTAGATCCGACCACAATGCCAGCCATGTCTCAACTTGCCTCCATGCGTAGTAACGTTTCCACAAACTTGTCTCTGAGAAGGTCGGACTCTTTATCTGTTTCTGCGAATGTTGAAGCTACGCAAGTTAGAACCTCTTACCCAACACAAATGGGGATGTCTGGAGGACAGAATTTTGTCATGAACAATCAACAGCAACAGCAGCCTAATTTAGCTGCAACTGGTTCCAGTAACTCGCTGCAGCAACAGTTTGCTGGGCAGGCATCCGGTGGTAGACTGCCTGGATTTGGTACTACTTTTCAGTCACAACAGGTTGGAGCAGGAGCAACACTTCCTATGCATCAACAGCAACAATTCAAGCGAGAACAGACTGGTTATACTCAGGACAATACTCTTGTTACTCAGCAACAGCAACAAAATATGTCAATGCCCATGCAGCAACAGCAACAGCAGTTCGCACCCCAGCAGCAGCAGCAGCAGCAGCAGCTTACACCACAACAACAACAACTTCTTGTTAAAATGCAGCAACAATTACAGCAGCAGCAGCGAATGAAACAACTCACAGCGGAACAAAGGTTCACGCTGAAGCGACAATTAGAACAACAATTACAGCGAGGTCCACCACCTCGTTACACTGAACCACACAGGACGTTTTCCGGTGCAGGAATGCTTGGTCAACAGCAACAGCAAGTAGCCCCTGCCACCAATGTAATGCATCGAGGTATGGGTGGTATGATGCAGGGTATGCAAGGTGCATCGCATCCCAACATGCAGCAGCAAAATATGCTGTCCATGAGGTCCAATCAAGTCCAACAGTCACCTATGTATCAAAATCCAGCTCAGGTTCGGCAATTTTTGCAACAGCGACAGCTAATGCAACAGCAACAGCAGCAAGGTATGCACAACCCTATGTCCAACCAGCAGACAATGAACATGTCCAATCCACAGCAACAGACCATGAATCCTATGACAATGAATAGGCATCCCAATACCACAATGGGACCAGGTGGGTTTATGAAGCAGCAAATCCGCAATCCAAACTCTGCCAATATGTGGCCTAATCATATGCAGCAAAATCAGAGCCACAATAATATGATCAACCCAAACGCCGCTAATATGTCGCAAACGATTCGCCAGCAGATATCCAATATGGTGAGATATCCTGGCGGAGGAGGGCGCTTTTCAACTCACACCGGTGTTAGCACAGCTGGTAACATGCAGAATTACCATAACATTAGCTCTCAAGCTAGTCTCCATGCTGTGACTAGACAAAGGGTGCTACAGCATCAGCAACAGCAACAACAACAACAGCAGCAACAGCAGCAGCAGCAGCAGCAGCAGCAGGGATACATCCAAAATCCTGCTCAAATTCCCCGACCACAAGGTAACTCACCGCAACTGAATCAACCTCAACAGCAGAACATGTCTGCTGCAAATTTACAGCAACCTGGACCAGGTAGAGGAACTCCTCAACTTAGTCAGCAGCAGCAGCAGCAACAGCAACAGCAAAGCATGCAGCAACAGCAAGGCATGCAGCAAGTTGCTCCAGCTGCTACAATGCAGCAAGTAGCGTCAGCGCCTGCAGCAGGGCAGGGATCAGCAGCCGCCAGTAATCAGCAGTTTTCAAACAACTCAATGCCTTTAGAAAATCTGTTGGACACTAACATGCCGAACAGTAACTTTGGAACAAGTGATCTCGACCTAGATTTACTTGAAAATATTTTGAAAAATAATAAGGATTGAGATAAAAGAAAGAATTATTTATATTTATTGTTCTAGAGTTAAAGCTATACCTACACATGCGTACCCATGGAAACGTATATGCACAGTTCTGTGAAATGACATGTTGGCGCATTGAGTGTGTGCCAAGTGAGAATACTGTGAAGCAATACATTTTGTACAAGATATTTGAAGGGACTGTCTTCATATCTCTTTTAAGAATGACCAATTTTTAAAACATTTTAAGATAGTTGGATTTTTGTTCAAGTTAATATTTATATAGGAAACATTGAAGCGTTACATTATATAAAATCCAGTGGTGATATTATTTAATGTCATTTGACTGAAAGGTGCATAGGACATTTTTGGTACATGTACACTATGATTGGAAGACCTAGCCACTTGAAAGTTGCAAATACAGTAAAATTGTATAAGCTTTGTTGACAAAATACCCACAGGTAGTAAAAGGCACCTTATTTTATTTCAACTTTTTCAAAGCCATTTTATATGACATTTGGGCATTTATTGAAGGAAATCTGGTCCATGTAGCCAGTGACAGAAAGTTGATGACACAGCTAGCATTAAGCTTGGGTCAGATGATCATAGCCATGAACACCTGACCTAATGAAGATAGTTCTAATGACTCATGAATTTGTCTACTGTTGTGGCTGTGTGTATGTGTTCAACTTTGTATTAGGCCAAGTAAAAAATAAAACTTGTTTCTCGTCCGGGTTTTCGAAAAAAAGGAGGAAGAGGTACTTTTTTTTATATTTCAATGGCAATGCAAAATCGCCCATTAATGGCCCATTCATGGCCCATTCTCACCCAGTGTATTGATACCAGATGTGATATTGGAAGAGTAGACCTTTTTTTTATTTTTGAGTTTTGGACATACTGGAGGGTTGATCAAAACAAAATATGCTTTAAAATACTTATTGAATTGAAGCAAATCTATTGCATAGGCTTTTCAAACTTTTTTACAAATATGTTATGCACGAAATACAAAAAATAAAAAATATTTTTCAAAATCCATAAAAAAACGATGCGGGAGGGGACGAGAAACATGTTTGGTTTTTTTACTCGGCCTTTACCATATGCAAGGAATCTGTTCTACCTACACAAAGAGGCCTAAGTGCTTGTCTTTTAATAAGTGGGAATGACATGAAGGTGTGGCTGCTACGAGGGGTGATCAATAAGTTTTTGGGATGCAGTTTATCTAGTTCACTATGATTGGTGGAAAGTTATTCAAGAAAATATCTGTCCTGGTTCTTATGGTACAGGAAATTAAAATATGATGTTAAGAGGTTTCTTAAGTTTAGAATTATGCATAAAAATGAACAAAAATTGAAATAAACATGAGGTCAAGAGCTCTCAAATTCAGCTCTTCCATGTTGTGTGTGAAATCAACTGCCCAACTCGTAGTGTTTACACTGGTGGTGTTACTAGGGGTGTGGCCTCTCCCCCAGTGTTTCATTTGTCAGTCACCGGTCTGAATATTTATTTGTACCACTGTTGGGAAAAAAAATCAAAATTCATGGATGATAGGGGCTGCTCAAGATTTTGGTATGATCTTATAGAAGTATTGCCTTCATTGTTTTGCCATTTCTATCATGGTATGACATTAACTCTTATAAATGGCATGGTTTGATTTTCTGTATCATAAAAGTCAGAATAGATATTTAAAGGAGGATGGTCCGATTACTTCAGTTTTTTTCAAACTTCTTTAGATTTTGGTACCAAGATATTACTCACATTTTTCTCATATACTACATGAACTATATTCTGGAACTTTTGGAGATATGTATGAAAATGTGTCTAATTATGGTAACCATGATTAATTTCACACAGTAACGTATAGGCATCTTTGAAATACAAAATTGCCTATAAAATCAATACGGTTTGACCGATTCAGCTGACATTTGAAACTTCGGCTTCTTTCAGGATACTGGCAGCCTTTTCTTATGACTTTGAAGAGCACATGAAAAATCGGATCAAGCTCCTTTAATTAAACTTTTATTTTCCATCAATCAAGTTGAACTACATCTGCATACTGAAGCTTTTAATATCAACTTCTACCTTAATATAGGCTGTACACTTATTGAATGCCCCTTATTTTTGGAGATATTCAAACTTGTAGAAGCTGATTAATTTGCTACGATACCTTAAATTTTCAACTTGTTTTGTGCACTGTAGGTAACTCCTGATTAATATTTGCTCAGTCATTGGTTAATATTTTTGGTCACTGATACCAAGGAACCAATCACAGATATCGTAACAGAAAGTACAAAAATTAGTTATGGTATGTTATGTGCAACTTTCTACAAAGCAGATTGTAAGTGGCTTTGAAAGAGTGTATTTGTTTAACTAACCAATTAGACCTGCTCTTTTAATGCTGCTTTTATGTACCAGTTTTGTAGATTTGTCGCTTTAATATATAATTTTTTCTAGACTTTTCTTCAAGTTGTATTGCCAAGAATCAATTCACTGGTGTAATTGATAGTGACAAGAGGTTTTGTCATATGATCCCGGCATACAATACAATTTTCAAGTTAACATGAATTGCAACTTGTAAAGCAATTAAACTGCAAAACAGGGGTAGAATTTCGTTCAGAGGTACGAGAGTCCATTTGGATTCTCATGGATGGAGTTTGCGTGAGTCTTTGGATTCTCCACCATTCACTTTGTGTGGGAGCTTTAGGGATTTAAGAGAGTCTACTTGGATTCTCATGGACATGTTTTGCGCGAGTCTTTGCGAGAGTGGACTCTCGGACTCGCGCCGAAATTCTAGCCCTGGCAAAATTCATATTGCACAGCAAAGCAGAATTTCAGTGTGAAATGAAGCAGATCAAAGCTACCAAACTACAAAAAAAAAGTGACATGAGCTATGAAAGCAGCATATACTACATGTACCAAATGTGCTACTAGGGTTTAGGACTATTTATAGTTAGGCGACAAAAAAAAATGTTTTACGGGCCCGACCGACCCTCAGTTTGAGGGTTGGAAGAATTTGTTTTGTTTAGTTTTGCCAAAACAAAATTTTGCAAAATCAGCTGTTTGTCCAAAATTGTTAAGTTTTGGCTAAATTTTTTAAGAAAATTTTGTTGTAGCAATTTTTCATTTTTCTCCCATTTTTTCGGATTTGGGGGTATTTTTTTGCATTTTTTAAAAAGAAAAAAAATTGCCCGACCGACCCAAAGGTCCGCCTGCCCGTAAAACAGGGTTTTTTCCGCCATAGATGAGATTCATTTCATTTTGAACACTGGACTACTGCCACACTGCTATATACTTGATTGATACAGAGCTGTTATCAGGCTATTTGAGGGTTGCAAAGTTGCCATGCAAAGTGTATGCACATGCAGTTAAACACTAAAAGGAATTTCATTTTATGATGATTTGGCGGATATTTGTGACTGTCCATCACAAAGCAGCAGCAAAGTCAGCCAGTCGTCAACTTTACTTTATAGATATTTGCAAAGACATGTTATGCTATTTATCAAGATTAAATTGACACCTCAAACTTCACTTACGCTGATGGCTTATCAACTTTTGTCATGGAGTGAAAGGAAAAATGTTAGTGCGTGTTCACACATAAGAATTTGGTCACAACTGTATTTTTGCTCGTGAGCCATTCACAAGCAAATTCCCAGTGTGAACGCAATTGTAGAAATGTCTCGCTCGTTACTAAATGTGACGCGCCATTAGTTTTAACATGCAGATTGTGTACCTGTGTGTGAACGCAACTGTTGTCTTGCTCTAGAGCCAGTCACGATTAGTCATGACTAATGTGTAAGATATCCAGGCTCAATGATCAGTAGGCCATTTTTTTCTGCTGATGAAGTGTAGGTTGATTTCATATTTGAAATGAAAATTTTTGTAGGTGTTTTGAACAAAGCGTAAGTATTTTCAATCTGCAGAAGAATAATTTTGCCAAATTACAACCTTTCATGTATTTTCAACTGTATGACAAAGTGAGGTTTGCTGAGTTGACTTTACAGCTCGCTGAGGATTGGAAGCCATATTTGTCCGACTTTTATAGCATGATATCTGTTAAATCTGATTACTATATTGAATTTTCTGACACAAGAGTTTGTGTATCCCAAAATTTGTAGTTCAAAAGATGTCTTTACAAAATATTTCAAAACATGGTTTTAATTGTTATCTTGATATACATTTAAATTTAGTTACGGTATTGTATCTGATGCAAAGATTTGTAACTCCTTAAATTTGTAACTTTCAAAAGATGTCTTAACAAAATATTTCTAAACATGTTTTTAATTTTATCTTGACACATTTAATTCAGGATATCTGTTGAATCTAAGGAAATTATAAAGGAGAATCTGCTTCTCTTGTCGCCATCTTGTGTCGCTCCCGGAGCAGAGTTATTGTACCTCTGGATAATGTTCAGAGTTTGGCCCTACATGTATATCCAGGCAGATAACGTAAATCTTCACTTGCTGCATATACAGCATGTGCATCTGTTTCACGCACAAACCATGTCTGCATTTTAAGTAGTGTCTTTTGCGACTTGCCATATGCCAATTTTCCAGCTAATCTGTTTGAATTTTCAAAGATTCTCAAAGTGTGGCAATATGCACCCGTAAAATGCCAGAGGTGCAATATCTTACCCTCCATGAGCGATAATCCAAGATGGCAGCCATATCCCATAGGAATTACATGGCGGTCAAATCAAAATGGCTGCAAGGGTAGATTCCCCTTTTTAATTTCCTTGCTTGAATCTAATTATGGTATTTTATTTCTGATGCAAGAGTTTGAACTCACAAAATTTGTAGTTCAAAAGATGTCTTTACAAAATATTTCAATACATGGTTATTTTTTGAAATCTTGATACATAATTAGGATATCTGTTGAGTCTTACTTACGATATATATTCAATTTCTGATGCAAGAGTTTATAACTCCCAAAATTTGTAATTCACAGGATGTCTTTGGGGGCGTACCATTAGATTTCCAGGGGGAGCAGGAAGTTGAGTTGGGGTTGTTTGTTTTTTTTGTGCGCGCCCCATTCAGGAGCGAATTATTTCCTTGGAAATTACCGTTTTTCTGCCTATTCCATGTTCAGGGGGGATTTTTTTTCTTCTGCCTGTGGAGAGGGATTTTTTTCCCCAAAAACTTCCTGCTCCTCCCCCCTGGAAATATAGTGGTGCGCCCCTTGCAAAATATTTCAAAACAAGGTTTTAATATTTATCTTGATATACATAAGGAAGGTGACCAAGACAAATTGTAGACCTTTATGAGAGAGACTTTCATACCAATTTAAGTAGCCTGTATTAAGCATACTGTATATCGGTTGCCTATTGGCCAGAGTGTATGTTTCCATTGTTATACATGATGTTATCTATTTTTGTAAAAAAAGACCTCATTTTTGATATATATGATATTGACGACTCATTTTGACCATGTCAGTCACGTGTAAAAAGCCTAAATGTTGATAATCATTGTATATTTCTATCTTATTAAGATTGTACAGAACTGAGGCAGCCTCATTTGCCTGACTATTTTATGAAATTCATACATTTGTTTTGAAAAATATTTGTACAGTAATTTTTAAGAATTGTTGTCTAAAAAATATTTTGATAAAATGTTACACCATCAAGCAAAAAGAGTTGGATGTTGTGAGAAATAATTCTGAGATACATGAAGGACCAAAAAGAAAATTAGATGGAAATATGATTTTTTTTTTCTAGTTACGATTAGAGTAAATTTTCTCCAAAAAAATGAATTTCCCACCATGTAAATGACAAATACTGTAAATGGGGTTATTTACGGGAATCAGCATCTAACCGCGAATATAACACCCCGTGAATACATTCATTTTATGTGCAGCTGTAAGCATTAAAACGCTAATTTAACACGCGCGAAAAGGCTGTGATTGTTTGGTTTTGCGAAAAATTCTGCTCGCGAAAATATTCCCGTTTACAGTATATGATCACTTTGAGGAAAATTACATATTTTTTGTTATTCTTTCATGACAGTGATAATAAAATATATTGGGAAAAAATGTTATTAACATAACGCAAACACTCAAGACTTAAGCTGTAAGAATTCTGCAGTGAGAAATTTCCTCGGCCCAAATGCATTCATTGTGGGGTGTAGCCTAGGGCAGGGTACCTAAACAAATTTGGTATGTATGTGCCACAAAGGGTTTCCAATTTACTAATATGACTATTGGAACTGAAAATTGGCACAAATTTGGTTGAAAACCATGAAAAACTAATTTTTGGGCCGATTTCTTTGAAAATGGGGGTCTTTGAACTGAAGTAAACTTGAAATGGGCATCTTGGGGAATGGAAGAGTGTTGAGAGCGCACCTTCCATCAATTAATTGTGACTACCACCTCCCCATCCCCATCTGGTGAATCAAATCTTGTGTTTAGGCGTTAACTCTCAAGCGGTTTGACATAGCATCAATCAGAAACCCATTTTCTGGAATATTGGATTTTTAAAATGCCATTCCTTAACCTGCAACATGTGAACACATGCCGTTTTTGACAATAACAAAGTCCATTCAAACTCTGTGAAACTTAAGGCCTGCTTTGTGCATATGGACCTAAGGGTGTACCGTAATTTCTGAAATATAAGCCGCCCTGAATATTAGCCGCACCCCTTGAAAAATCAATAAGATTCAGCAATCGACATATCAAAAACACCAAGTTAGGTAAAGTAAAATGATGTTATAAATTTGAAAACGAAAACTCCACAAAATTTGATTTTTTATTGCCTGACTCTGTTTGCTTGATCATGTTTCCCCAATATAACCAATCATTGTAAATCAGAAGTGAGTTTATTTAGTTGATCATGTTTTAGATATCACTTATACTATGGAATTTTTCATACATTTTTATATCAAAGAGAGATTGGAAGATTTCTGAAAAAAATACATGGAATTTTACATATTTTCAGAAAAAAACAAACTCATGCCTTTCACAATTTTTGAAGTATTTATTTCTACAATTTTGGAACATTTTGGAAGGAGCTATTTTTCATAGCAATTTTTGCATGTAGTAATGGAGTCACTCTCTGTATAGATAAGTCCAAAGTTGAAAGGCACTTACAATTCATGGAAGTATTCTGATGGAAATCCAAACCTTAGGGCTCAGTCACACATCAACGGATTAAGGTCAAAAAGGTATACTGAATGTATGCTAACGGATACCACTGTATGGATAATGAAATGAACATTAGAGCTTGGTCACAATAGTCGTACCAACTGCTTACGAGCCGTGTTTAGTCCGTTTAAAAGGACCGAGCAGTGAGTAAAGCGAGCAGCGAGGGCGTCGCGTGATCCTATTAGATGGACTAAACACTGCTCGTAAGCTGTTCGTACGATTATTGTGACCAAGCTATAACTATGATCTTATGGATAATGAATTGAACGCACTTCTAATGATCACACAACAAACAGCAGTATATAAAATAAAAATAGTGTATGTTAAGCGTATATTTGGCTACGTACGTTGATATCTGATGGAGCCCTTAATTATGATGGTAATCTTACCGTCCTCATTTGTAGTTTTTGAAATTAGGGGGTTGCATACATATGCTCATTTTTCTGATTATTTAGTAATTTTTCTTTAACAATTACTATCAGGGAAATAATTCAATTTTTTTTTCATTTGAATGCATGTTTTGCGCTGATCGAGGTTCAAGTTCACATACACATGTTGTGTGCTGTCTTGAAATATGTTTCCCATTGGCATCATATATGGTATGTTGTCACATATGTTTCACATGCACATGTGTGCAATCTTGATACATGTGCTATTGTGAAACATGCACATGTGTGCAATCTTGAAACATGTGCTAACATGAAACATGTTTCCCATTGGCATATGTGGTACATGTTGGCACATGTTTCACATGCACATGTGTGCAATCTTGAAACATGTGCTAATGTGAAACATGTTTCCCATTGGCATATGTGGTACATTGGCACATGTTTCACATGCACATGTGTGCAATCGTGAAACATGTGCTAACGTGAAACATGTTTCCCATTGGCATATGTGGTACATTGGTGCATGTTTTGGCACATGTTTCACATGCACATGTGTGCAATCTTGAAACATGTGCTAACGTGAAACACATTTCCCATTGGGATATGTGGTACATGTTGGCACATGTTTCGCATGCACATGTGTGCAATCTTGAAACATGTGATAGCGTGAAACGTTTCCCATTGGCACATGTGGTACATTTGCACATGTTTCACATGCACATGTGCTATCGTAAGTATATCATGAGCATCAGCCCTGAATTAAGTTTCTAGTTGCAATTCTGGGATTGCACCAAGGAATTTTTATACGGGAACCAGTTTTCTCCGCCATCTTGTGTCGCTCATGGAGCAGAGTTTTTGTACCTCGGGATATATTCGGAGTTTGGCCCGATATCTAGCCTGATCGCGTAAATCTTCACTTGACGCATGTACAGCGTGTGCATTTTGTTTCACGCGCAAACTGTGTCTTCATTTCAAGTAACGTGTATTGCAACTTGCTCTGATCGTAGTAAGCCAATTTCCCCGCTAATCCGTTGCGAAGACTCTCGAAGTGTTGCACGCAGAGCCGTAAAATGCCGGAGGTACAATCCCTAGAGAAAATCAGGTACAATTCTAGTACAAGATGGGAATGTGCACATTTAGAACATCATTCGATCATTCAAGTACACTTTAAGGTGGATCGAAAGATCAGGTACAATTCTAGTACAAATTGTTTATATATTTAAACAAACAATTTGTAATAGAATTGTACTTAAAGTGTACTCGAATGATGTTCCAAATATGCACATTCCGATCTTGTACTAGAATTGTACTCGATTTGTACTAGAATTGTACTTGATTTCTACCAGGGATAACTCAACCTCCATGAGCGACAATCCAAGATGGCTGCCATCCAATAGGAGTTACACGGTGGTGAATTAAAATGGCGGCGAGTATCGGTTCCCCTATAAAAATTCCTTGGATTGCACCCATCTATGTTTACATGATCATAAATACCATATAAATCGAGTTGTGCATCATTGCTAGTGCTCAAATTATAGAGCAAAGTGTAAGCTTTAAAACGGTAACCAAATTTCAAATGGACGATGTGCTTCATATTGAAGATACATAAAAATAACATTTGTGAATTCTTAAGTATTTCCTTATTTACTAGAAACAACCAGGCATCTCTTAGAATGAAAGGGTTAATAGTAGAGTGTTCGAAATCTGAAACACATATTGTCATTGTTCGTCATGTGAGTGCAAGAAAGTCGTATCTGCAATAGCTGCCATTTGTCATAAATTTGGATTGCACACTGTATAATCTCCAGTCTTGGGTCAGTGGTTCTTGAAATGGTTCTTCATGTCACCTGAAGAACCATTTCAAGAACCACTGACATAAGACAGTGGAATTTTGAGGGATTTTTCACATTCTTGTGACAAGTGGTAAAATAGATATAACTCAGGGCAGCTATTGCAAATACGACTTTCTTGCACTCACACAGCGAGTTAAAATGTGTTTTTTGCAAGTCTTTGTTGTATAATTACAGATCTAGTCAAAGATCATGTGCATCTCATTTTATGTATTTTACTATCTAAAGGAACAATTATTGCAAGAAAAGAAGTACTGAATATTCAGAAATGTATCTATAGTAAACATTCCAAGAAATTGTATAATTATGTCATTGAAATGAGCCGAAATGTAGTTTGTTTTAAGGTATGTTTAGTCAATATTGTGAAGGTTGCATGACATTGGGGGACAGATGTAGCAGTTTTGAACACAAGCATTTTGACGGCAATCTACACGGGAGTGCAAATCCAGATGAAAACGCATCTCCGTAAACCGTTTTTGCAGAAGACTGTGGCTACACGGGCGTCAGATCTGGATCTGCTACGCTTACGTGCAAGCAGTCTACGGAGATGCGCATCTCTGAGATGCGTTTGCATCTGGATCAGCACTCCGTGTAGATTGCCCCATTGTTGTGTTATCTTTGATATTCATATGTCATTGAAAATGTTTTGTAAGGCAAGCACTCCGGTGAGAGTAATGTTGAAAACATACTCGGCCTCCAAACAAAATTTTTGTCACCAAATATTTGCCATCGAATTTAAAGTATGAACCGGTAACAAACATTTGTTGCAATGTATATGGCAATTCAATACATGTGCAATCGAGCGCGAAATTTTATTTGGTCTCAACTCGGTGTTGAAGTTATTAAATTTGGAGTCACTCGTCATTTTGACGTCACGACCAAATGTTAGGTAGCGAAAATTTGGTTTGGAGGCTGACTATGTTTTCACCCTAAGAGTCTCTTGCATGGACTACTGTAAACGGGGATGTTTTCGCGAGCAGAATTTTTGTGAATGCAACAATCATGACCTTTCCACACATGTTAAATTAGGGCTTTAAAGCTTGATTACATTGATCTACACATAAAATGAACATATTCTTGAAGTGTTATATTCGCAGTTAAACAGGATTCCCAGCCCATCAGGGAAATGAGGTATAATTTTTTTTCTTTTTTCCAGTTATGGAAAAGTCAGGGAATTCGATAAAAAAATGACTCAAACCAGAGAATTATTTTGATTGACCCAAGCATCGAAAGTAGTAAGTCAGTCAGACAGACTCAATTTCCCGGTATGTCAGGTCTCTGTTCTTCTACGTTCCCATGCATGGTCGTGGGATTTGAATAGGAACCTGTTTTCAAATTTTTCGTAAAAAAAAATTATTTATCTTCTACTGTATGTTCACATGCGTGGTCGAAGGATTTGAATAGTAACCTGTTTTCAAATTTTTTCGTAAAAAAAATATTATTTATCATGGAATTTTGAGATTTCATCAAGGAAAAGTCAGGGAATTTTGTTTTCTTAAAATCCTGGGAACCCTGTCAAATGATGATTCGCTAAAAATTAAACCTTCGTGAAATTATCCCTGTTTACAGTATCCAATCAATCCACAAATAATTCCTTTAACTGCCAAACGTTTGACACAAAATTTAAAGTCATTTCTTTTAGGACAGGATGAGCCACTTGGACCTGAAAAAAAACCACCCCACCTTTTTTTGAAATATTAGTCCATTTTAAGCAATTTTTCAGGAGTTTGCACAGGGAAATTTTGGAAAAAAGAATCATTGTTAAGGCAATTGGTAGATTTTAACGGGTTCGCTGTCGGACAAGTTTTTGAACTGTCAACAGTTCAAAACTTGTCCAACGGCGAACCCGTTAAAATCTACCAATTGTTATGAATTCCCGTCGTAAAAGCCTTTCTCAAAAATTCAAATTTTGTAGAAAATGGGAAATACTAGTTTGTATCAAGTGATTACCCAGTGATTGCCCCTTTATTTCCAGCCTGTGTGTGGCTCTGTTGTAAACAACATTTTTTGTAAATTCTAGAAGACAGCAGAGAAAAATGTTTACAATAATAGCTTGCTGAGAAAGATGCTTCTAATAAAAGGTTGATTAAAACACTTGTCCAAAAGTCAATGATTTAAAACCTTGATGATACCATCAAGGTTTTAAATATGAAGTGTAAGGCCAAAAAAGAAAAGATATTGACTCAAAAACACATACGCATTGCTATGTAAAAATTAATTTAGCGCATAGAACTACGTGCTGGTCTCTCTCTCTTTTTATCGCGAGTTATCCAGCGATCGACCACCGCCGGGTTGCTTGTCATTGGCTGATGTAATTTTGCTTTGAATTTTACGTTTTATTTCAACATGATTGTCAGACTTCACATAGTTAAAACGGGCTAAGGAACCGTATTTAGAAACTGGGCACTTCACAAACATAAGTTGGGTGATCAAAATTTTTGAGCGTTAAAAAAAAAGAATATTGCAAAGCTAATTTCCTTTAAAAAAATTGCATACTGTGTAGCTTTTTTGCAAACTGTTTCTGGGACAAACATTTTTTTTCCTTGACCTAATCATTCATTTTTTATCAGGTTTCATGTGTGGGTTGTGTTATGGATTGAATGGATATTATAACCCTTATTTTGTATAGGTAATGGTGCATTACTTATTCACAGAAATAGATCAGATTTATTTTAATTCTTGACTGTATTGATAATTATTAT
>JXSR01S075424.1:10761-21664 GCA_000969725.1 Ophiothrix spiculata | reverse complement strand
TGAAAACATAGTGGGCCTCCAAACAAAATTTTCCCTACCAAACATTTGGTCGTGACGTCACCAAATATTTGCCATCGAATTTAAAGTATGAACCGGTAACAAACATTTGTTGCAATGTATATGGCAATTCAATACATGTGCAATCGAGTGCGAAATTTTATTTGGTCTCAACTCGGTGTTGAAGTTATTAAATTTGGAGTCACTCGTCATTTTGACGTCACGACCAAATGTTTGGTAGCGAAAATTTTGTTTGGAGGCTGACTATGTAATCACCCTAAGACTCTCTTGCATGGACTACTATTATAATAAACAGGGATGTTTTCGCGAGCAGATTTTTTTTGTGAATGCAACAATCATGACCTTTCCACACATGTTAAATTAGTGTTTTAAAGCTTCATTACATTGATCTACACATAAAATGAACATAATCGTGAAGTGATATATTCGCAGTTAAGGGCACAGTTAACCCCTCATTTTCTGAAATATTTTACACTTTGTAACTCAGCAACCGATAAGTAAATATATATAAAAGTATACATTTCTAGATGTGGATTTCCACGTAGAAGATGATGGTTAGGTCAGTTTTGGGCCAATATGTATGATTTTGGACCAAGGTCCAAAAAACTTTTGTTCGATCGACCACCGCCGGGTTGCTTGTCATTGGCCGATGTAATTTTGCATTGAATTTTACGTTTTATTTCAACATGATTGTCAGACTTCTCGTATTTAAAACGGGCAGCGGAACCTTACTTAGAAACTGGGCACTTCACAAACATAAGTTGGGTGATTAAAATTTTAGAGTGTTAAAAAAAAGAATATTGCAAAGCTAATTTCCTAAAACCAAAAAATTGCATACTGAGTAGCTTTTTTGCAAACAGTTTCTGAGACAAACATTTTCCCCCCCATTTTTTATCAGGTTACATGTGTGGGTCGTGTTATGGATTGAATGGATTTTATAACCCTTATTTTGTATAGGTAATGGTGCATTACTTATTCACAGAAATAGATCAGATTTATTTTAATTCTTGACTGTATTGATAATTATTATATTTAAGGCAAATTTCCTTGGTGGAATATTGTGCTTGGCATGTATTACTATTATATTGTACAAAAGTTTATTTTTAATATATCGAGAGCTATAGGCAAAAAAATAATTTATTGGACAGTCTAAACAGAAATTCAGAGTGCAGGGCCCCATTGTTTGTAAATGCAACCCGTACCATGGATTTTTGTTTAAATTGTCCAATAAATTATTGTTTAGCCTATAGAGGCGTCTTCTTTTTCTCCCACCTTCTTTACTACCTCTTTCCCTCTCTTTCTCTAGTAAGGCCTGAAAAAAGAAGTTATTTGATTGGCGTAACCCGACCGACCCTAATTTTCTTGTCAAATATTTAAAAATTAGGGATAGGAAAAGCACCCAAAGTTAGTGAATTGGGTGTTCTTTTGGGAATATTAATGAAAAAAGCACCCACACCAGCCTCTAAATAGGATGGTTCTTTTGTTCTCTGAAACTCAGGGGGAAAAAACCTTACCTGCCTACCAATTTTTTTTTCTATGTTACACCAATCAAATAATTATTTTTTTAGGCCTAATGTTACTATATTCTGTCATACCCATAAATCTATTTAGAGAAGAGATATCAGCCTCAACACCATTTCCATCCTGGCAAAGGGATCCATTTTTTTGTTGCAGATGATGCCAATGGTTCTACACCAGAAGTTTATTTTTCAGAACCCAAAGTTAATTTTTGTGAGACCCGAGTGAACCAATTGAGCCATATTATTAACCGGGATTATTAATGGCACCATTATGGTGGTAAATGTAGTCTGGTATCTCCAATCTAAATCTATGTCATAGGCAAAACTATAATTTATTGGACAGTTTAAACAGAAATCCAAATGTCAGGGCCCTATAATTTGTAATAGCAATCTCTACCATGGATTATCGTTTACATTGTCCAATAAATTGTTATATTGCCTATAGAATCCCACTGGCCAGTAAGAACTTGTATCAATTCAAGAAAAATGCTCTTTTGAGGTGTGTTCAGGACAAAATTGTAAAATCCTTGGGTCAATTATAAGCCAAAATGACAAGGGAAAAGCACAATTGTGCAGTTGCTAGGCTTTTATGCTGGAATATCCTGGGATATTTTAATACAATTTTGTGATATGAGTTAAGAGAGAACACTGTAAATAGACTTGTTTTGAACACCTGGGACCTATGATCGCTAACCCCATTATGATTGCTAACTCGTAAACTGATAGCTAAATTGTTAAATATACTCCCTATCATGTTTTTAAATGTTTTTATTGTAAAGCGCCTTGAGTTCATTTGATGTTATTGCGCTCTATAAAAATATATTATTATTATTATTATTTGGCGATCATTCTTGGAGTTGGTGATCAAAACGGGGTTAGCGGCCATTTCTGACTGTTAGTGTTATCGGCACCTGGTATTAGTACGAAATGCATCGTGGAAAAAGTTTGACCTATGTGCATCATATAGTGCACTGTGAATCATTTGAATGACCTAGTATCTGACCAAAATATATGTTTTAATTTTACGCAAATTGTAATAGCACTCTCTCTTGAGATATTGTGGCTCTCTGTACGGACAAATCAATCTGGCCTTCGCACATCCAGATGCATCTAGATTAAACTGGACTTCAGCAAACGATCGCACGAGCGTAAGTGGCTGCGCGTATACATACGCGTAGTTGCATTATTTCCACGCACACCCCAGCGTGTCAATACGCGCAACTGGAGTATAGTCAGATTGACGTGCGACCGTGAGAACACAATCTTCACTTTGGAAATGCACATTCATCTAGATACATCTAGATTTGACGCTCCCTTGTGGAGAGCCCCATTATTTGAATCGAAAATCAACAATCAGCCATACAAGATATAATAAGATTTGAAATGTCAATGAATCATATTGAACACTTTTTTTGTATTTTGAAGTATCCTTGGTCAAGTTGATCCAAAATTAAAAATATTTGGATATATTATTATATTAAAATATACTGGTTTTAAAGGTCAGTTCAGTTCAGGTAAAATTATGATTATGCTTGGCTATTTTTTTTTTGGCCTAATTGCAGGGAACACTGGCCTACATATGCATAATGCAGCCAAAATAGTTATGATCATTGATCGATATGTTTCCCAAATCCAACAACAGATTCGATTATCTCTGAAGAACTTGAAGGATGATTATACGAAGGAAACCCACCATCTTCAATTGTTGTGTCCAGTAAACATTTCAAAATAATTATGAATGTCATGGTCACCTCAAAGTGTTAACATATAGCCTGTAGTACGAGGTTTTTATTTGTGTCGCCTTTTCCAAATTTTTAAGTGGTCCATGATGGTGAGAGTATATCTTTGGAAAAAGCAGGGATGTTAAGTTTTCAGGAAATTTCCTGAATTCAGGAAATTTTTCTGTAAATGTCTTGGATCTTTTAGGTCAAAATCACCTTCTAGAAAAGTATTTACAAAAAAAAAAAATGACCGACCAACCCGATTTTACAATAGATATCCCCAAAAGGATAATACAACATTTTTATGCCTAGGCTTAAAAGGCAACACAGATACAAAATTGTACTAAGGCTAGCGTAGAATTCTATCGTCACTTTCTCTCTGTGAATCATACTCTTTGTCTTCCTCTTTTACTGTCAATTTCTAGAAATACAGAGTGACTTTGTTATTAATAAAATGTCTACTTATTTTGTAGATGGTTTGTATGTAACATAATCATGTCTTCATCAGTGGTCTCTTTTTTCACAGAGTGCAGATCCATATGCATGCACATCTCCGAGATCCAGATCTGAGATCCGCATCCCCGTAGAAAGCTATATACACGTACACTTGTGGGCAGAGTGCTGTACAGCCAATCTGGATCTGACGCCCGTGTAGCCGCAGTCTACTGCAAAGCGGCTTACGGAGATCCGCATTCATCTGGATTTGCACTCCTGTGTAGATTACCCCTTTGTGGTATTGTGAGGGATTTGAACCCAGGTTTGAAGTTGTAGAGTCATTGAAAATTATCCAACTTGGATTTGGTTAGTGCTTTTTTAGAAATTTGAAATCGATTTTAGGCTTTAATGTAAGGGGTTCGCTTTTGCAGCATGTTATATGTCCTGTTTAAAGGTATAGGTTCCAATCACATTCTCATCCCCCAGGGCTCAGCCGGAAGTAGTATATTTTTTGATGCCAAATGAAAGCCCATATTTTTCTGATAATGAATCCAAAATGTCACCTCCAAATTCTTTATAGTTTTGGAGATATAGCACAAAATGTAAAATTGATTGGTATAAACAGTTTCCATTTCTTTTTATTTACATGACAGCCTCATCCCCATGGTTGCATACTTTCTTTTGCCTCTCAAGAGAAAACAAGACACAAGCCAAGGTAGAAACCTTTGTTCAATGCATTTCAGAGGTCAAGGTCAATCAGTTAAAAGTAACTTACACATGTTCTAAAATAGGAAACTACACCTTTGGCATATTTCATTGTTTTAATCAATTTTTAAATTGCATAGATTTTCCTCCCTTCATTTGTGTGCAGTAAAGACAAGACTTGCAGTGTCCAGTGAGCCCCCAGCCCCAGTCTTTCATTTTAATTTCTACAATTTAGGATATAACAATTTTAAGAAAATGTTGTACATCAAAGAGTACTAAATTTTTCTGATTAGGCAAAAACAAAAAACAAGTTTGTTTCCCGCATTTCGTCTTGGCGTCATTATTTGCGCATTTCATTTTTTTATTTGATATTTTAGAAAACGAAAATCAAAATAGCCAATTTGATAAAAAGAACGGGGAAAATTGCAAAATTTTTACTAAAGAAGTGCTTTTTTTTCCAACAAAAACTTGAAACTGGACAGGTTTCTTACTGAAAAAATCATCACCCATGCAGATTTTCAATCAAAATTTGCCTTAGCACCTCTTGAACAATAGAAAAAAAAGGGAAAAAAATAATTAAAAAAAAAAATGCATTTCGCATTTAGGTTTTTTGACCACCGACAGGAAACAAACTTGTTTTTTTTTTGCCTTAAGAACAAACATGCTCATGTCATAACTTTCAGCAAAACCATATCAAATCATTTCTCATAAAAAATACAAAATAGTTGGACCATCAGCTTGTAACACATTGCCTCTTGTCCCTAGAAACGTGGAGAATTGCATAAATTGTTGGTAAATTGCAAGTGATTTGAATGACTATCACGATGAGTTGCTTACATGTAGTACCGGTGTACTTGACATTGCTACCATGAAAACATTTATCAGATTAGGGAAGATTTACAACTCTATTCAATCCCATACCATTCAGAAATAAATGTGACAGAAGTTAATCAAATGAGTGTGGGAAAATAATTACAATTTTGACCTTTTGATGGGAAAATTGTATGCTCGGATAAGTTTATGACTGGTAATGTTTACTCTGAACATAAAATGTTGGGATAAATGTTGCATTTTGGGAGCCCGGGGTGGGGGGGGGGGGGGGTCTCACATTAGGTTGATATACGGGTATGTGCCACGGTTTTGGGGTATAATTTTGCCATTTTAGGTATATCAATGGGTGGGTTTTTGACACCAGACCTAATGCACCCAAATGGAAAAATTGGGTGTGTTTTGGGAAAATTGCCTTAAAAAGCTTGCAAAATTGTGTTTTTTTAGGTATAGAGAACGGTCTTTATCGCAAAGTCTGCGTGGCACACCCCGTTCAAAGTTTTTTTTGAGACCCCCCCCCCCGGGTTTGGGAGTCGAGAATGCACAATATGATATGACTTGAGAAAGGTGGTACAATTATAATGTGCGACCCTCAAGACTCTTAAAAGGGCCCTGCCAACCCTTCAGTTTCAGAAATGGCTCTTTTGGCCTGAAGGTCCAAAAATCATGAGTGTTTTTTGGCCCAAAATTTTACGGGATAGCTAACTAAATTTTGCATTAGTGAAATTTCAAACTTTTTTAAAATCTAGAAACTAATATCTAGCAATGCATTTCTCAAATTTTTGATTTTTTTCTTAGTTTTTGAAATATTGCCGAAAACAGGTCAAAAAGTGTCATGTTTTGCAAAAAATGGTGGCAGCGGTGGGATTTTTGACATTTTTGGATTAATTTTTGACAATATATATGCCTTTTCTGCTGCTCTGTATACCCCCTCTTCAAGTACAATATTTAGTTTACAAGCTCATTAGGACAATCCTTTAGTTCATAACTGGAAGAAATTCAATCGAAAAAAAACACACCATTCTGCAAAACTTTTCAGGATCAGTTCACTCTGCTCGGTAAATACACAACAAAATTCCAGTAGCCCGCAGCACTGTACATATACCCAGATGGTACCCAAGTGTTCTGTGATGAAGGGGGGGGGGGGTAAATTGTCCCAAATTTAACCCTAGTTGAGAAGTTGGTGAAATGTAGATGGATATATCCTGCAAACATATTTGGATACAAATACAGATACTCAGTGGAAAGGTATATGTACAGATGCGCGACCACGAAAGATTACATTTTTCATGTTTTGGTCTATTTTGAACACCAAATTATCCTTTGATTTACCTATCGCTCACCAATAGGGGTTCTACAGACAAATAGAGGAATTAGTCTTATAAGTTTAGCTGGCATGTGTTCTCAAACCCCTCGGTTCAATCCCGGGGGGGGGGGGGGGGGATGGCACTCAAATATGAACGACGTACCTGCTCCTACCGGCTTTCGGAATGTAAGGGCAATATGTGAGAAATACATTGAAAAATAGGGGGTCATTCGGTGTAAAGCGCCCAATTTGACCCAAATTGGGTGTTTTTTGCGGAAAAATGGTATGGTGAAGGGTTGCAAAATTGTGTTTTTTTAGGTATAGAGAACGGTCTTTATCGCAAAGTCTGCGTGGCACACCCCGTTCATTTTTTTAGAACCCCCTACCCCCCCCCCGGGTTTGGGAGTCGAGAATGCACAATATGATATGACTTGAGAAAGGTGGTACAATTATAATGTGCGTCCCTCAAGACTCTTAAAAGGGCCATGCCAACCCTTCAGTTTCAGAAATGGCTCTTTTGGCCTGAAGGTCCAAAAATCATCAGTGTTTTTTGGCCCAAAATATTACGGGATAGCTAACTAAATTTTGCATTAGTGAAATTTCAAACTTTTTTAAAATCTAGAAACTAATATCTAGCAATGCATTTCTCAAATTTTTGATCTTTTTCTTAGTTTTTGAAATATTGCCGAAAACAGGTCAAAAAGTGTCATGTTTTGCAAAAAATGGTGGCAGCGGTGGGATTTTTGACATTTTTGGATCAATTTTTGACAATATATATGCCTTTTCTGCTGCTCTGTATACCCCCTCTTCAAGTACAATATTTAGTTTACAAGCTCATTAGGACAATCCTTTAGTTCATAACTGGAAGAAATTCAATCAAAAAAACACAAAAACATTCTGCAAAACTTTTCAGGATCAGTTCACTCTGCTCGGTAAATACACAACAAAATTCCAGTAGCCCGCAGCACTGTACATATACGCAGATGGTACCAAATATGAAAGTGACGTACCTGCTCCTACCGGCTTTCGGAATGTAAGGGCAATAGGTGAGAAATACATTGAAAAATAGGGGGTCATTCGGTGTAGAGCCTAAAAAACTGGGTCATTTCGAGCAATTTATTGGCAAGAGCGAAAAACAGGGTCATTCGGTGTCAGTCTAAAGGTGGTTTCAGACTAGCTTGTCGTGCTGTCGCACGACGTTGCGGCACACGACAAACATTTGCAATTTTGAGTTGTCGTGCTGTAGCACGACACATTTGCATATTGCAGCAATGGTCTGTCCGCAAGAAAAGTTGAATTTATTCCAACTCAAAATACAGTGTCGTTGCGACCATCACGACCATGACGACAGGGTAATCGATATAGAGGGTTTGCACGACGCGATACGCACCACACACGCAGACCGTTTCGACGCCATCTTGGTGGAGCGCGGAGTAGTTTGTGATGTAAACAAGACATAAAATCGGCTGTAACTCGAGATTGACTTCAAATCATGACACGAAAATTTAACTAAATAAATGTCCTGTATATTCTTGTCATCATTAGTTGTGTTTTGGTGTCTTAATACTACCAAAAGATTGTAATGTGACGGGACTTTTTGTTTACCGGCCCACATAAAAATGGTGTTGTGAGTACGATGACGTCACGTGCAAACCTTCTATATCGGCTTGTCGTGCTTGCCGCAAACATTTCCTGATGCGACAAGGTCGAGTTTGCGCACTTTAAATTTTTGCCTATCGTAGTCTGAAACCAGCTTAAATTACACAGATAGATGCATAAAAAACACAATATAGTAGCAAACATATTAAAGCACCAGTGAAACAGGGGCTGATGAAACCAATTTTTTGATCAAACATTACTTTGGAACGCCCAGTACCAATGAGATAACTTCGTAGTGATACCGGCGCTGGTCATTGTGATAGGAATTTGGTTGTGTATTCATCGGTAAACAAACTTTTGGTCACGCCTCGTCACTTTTTCCAGACTTGAGTCCAGCTGACCTGGATGATATTTCTTCGATATCAGCTGGTGTTGTATATCCTGGACATGATGGTTGCATAAGTCCTCTCAGATAAAACTCTTAGGTCACTTCGTGGTCAGCATATACAGGGCACAGGAATACACGTGGGTATCGCCTACTATCGGTAATAAAACCGGGACCGGGTAAGCTTAATTTAACTTAAGCTTCTAGCCGCTAGCGTATGAAAAATGTTTTTGTTTACCACACGTTGTACTGGTACATTGTACCATGGAGGTATTATACTATAATACCTCCATGATTGTACCATGGGGCTATAATTTATTTATAGCCCCATGATGGTACTAATATTTATCTCAGAGTTGTTTTTCTTCGTTCATGGGTTTTTTTCTTTCCGACGCTTGTTGTCAAGGCCTTCTGCATACTGATCTGATGCACTTATTTACGCACGTATTTGCAGAGCGTGATTTCGATTGTTTACGCTCACGCTGTTGGCGCCTGTGTTAAGCTGAATTCATACTCGAAACGCAATGCGTTGCGTTTCCGATAATTTTCACCGCAAACGGCACCGAATTGAATTCACACTCAAAACGCAAACGGACTGCGGCAGCCGATGACATGAAAACGCAATGCAAAGTTGAGCTTTGCTCAACTCGGTTTGCGGTGACGCAAGCGGTGTTGCGTTTTGGTATCGATTGATCGGAACTCGGCAAATCTGTTACTGCACATGCTCGGTGCGTCGTGCGTTTGCGTTTGCGTCGAGTCTGAATTCAGCTTTAAAAGTGGCGTACATGACCCGATTTGAAAAGAAAAACAACTTTGAGTAGAATAGCAGTGTTCCCGCTAAGGCTGTATGTCCCGAAATTGGCGCAGAAGCCTGAAAAATTGGCGCAAGCGGTTCCCAAAACAAATTGGGTCAAAAGCGGGTTGGCGCAGCGGTAGTTACCTCGCCTTGCACCAATGAGGTCCCGTGCCCGGCGCTTTATGTGCATTTGGTTTTCAGTCCATGCTCGCTTCCGCAGGTTTTTCTCCGGGTGCTCCGGTCTTCCTCCTGCATTCAAAACTGAATTTAAAAAACATCTTGGAGCCCTGTTAAAGATAAGCTTCTTTCAGCTTACTTGGTACCAAGTACCAAGTTGGGTTTCCTTGGCGAAAGCCTAAACAAGGTGATTTTTTTTGTTTTTTGGTTTTTTTTGAATACGATTCTTACTGCATTTGCAGTAAGTGATTTTTTTCGTTTTTAGTTGATCTGCTCAAAGAATAAAGTGGTAGGCATGCTCGTCAGAGCACCAAAATATGAAAAGATGAGGTCCTAAAACTGTACCCTGGGGTATACCGCTCACGTTTTTTATTAAAAGTAAAATTCATGGTTATGATGTGACAAAAACCTCATGTCTTTTCCAGCTAAAAGAAGAGTACAACATATATATGCATACTACTGTACAGTACTGGCTAAAATAAAGTGGTCAGCACCCGCTCAAAACCCGTGCACGGGTATGAACGGGTAATTCACCGCGCACGGGTTGCACGGCCGGAAGTAATGACAGTATCACTCATTCAATGCACTTATTTTATTACCCTAGAGCGGCCGTGCATAAGCGGGTAAATTTTACCACTAAAAGGTGCACAGCCGCTCAAAACCTGTGTAAACCATGCCCACTTTATTTTAGCCAGTACTGTATAATAGGCCTATACCGCACTTGATTTTGAACATTCGTTTTCAAGTTACAAGCTTTTTCAGCATTTTAAAAATCCTCACAGGCTACTGATGTATTGTATTAATACTGTTGGGTCCCGGTAGTAATTAGAAAGTGACAAATTTCTTACTTTTCTCAAAAATGCAAGCGCATTTGAAAGAGTGGCTTGGAGATTGGAATATATTGGCCTACCAGTCAAGGATTCTCACTAGCTAAAAAACTCAATTTTGATTGAGGTGACTTTGTCCTCAGGATGAGAATTGGATCATGAATTGCCAGGCCTTGTATTTTGGGGTGTGCGAGTGCGATAGTATACAAATATTTAATGCCTGAGAGTGCAATAGTATACAAATATTTAATGCCTGAGAGTGCAATAGTACAAAATACTATCATGAGGTCAAATTTGGACTTTTCTATTTCACGAGGCGTAGCCGAGTGAAATGGATCAGTCCAAATTTGACCGAATGATATTTCGGCTATGCATGATATTTCGGATATTTGAATGATATTTCGAATGATATTTCGGATATTTCGGTTATAATGCCTATGCACGTGCATAGGCATTCAATATTTGTTTTATCATGAAATCACACAGGTTTGTTTCATGCCGTGCAATAGAACAAACTATTGCACAGCTCAAATCACTGTAATCATGATATAATACAAAATATATCATGAGGTCAAATTTGGACTTT
>JXSR01S075422.1:67610-88120 GCA_000969725.1 Ophiothrix spiculata | reverse complement strand
AGTCATATATATCTTTATTAAGTTAATACAATCACGACAAAATCTGAGAATATCAAAAGGTAAATTATAGGTCTAAATATTCTAATTACACATGTATAAATGTATCTAAAGCTTTCACATGTGATAGAATCGTTGTGCTGAAGTGATACCTTTGCCTCGATGGCGCTATTTGCATCAATGAATGAGATCAATTGCTGAGGCGTTCAATGAAATCCTCTCCTCCTGTACACATCAGTCTTGTTTTGTTTTGTCTGTTTCTATATGTTTATTTGTTTTTGTTTAGTTGGTTAGATGGGTTTTTTTTTTAAACAACAGTACCGACAGTAAATAATATGAAACATTATTGTATCATCTATCTAAACATATTAGTTTGTTGCATATATTCAGGTGTGAAAGGAATCTAAGTCCCCCTGAAATAGTAGTCCGCCTTCCATAGACCATAACGGAGTAAAGCGTGAAACTAATGTTGCGTAAGAGTTGATAGCCTATACTTTACTGTACAACCCGGAGATTAAGAACGAGGGACTAACATTTCTGCTACACCGGTCTTTTTTAAGGGCGGACCATTAGACTTCCAGGTGAGGGGCTGGAAGTTTTTCTGAAAAAAAAAATATGTGAGAGAAAAAAAATAATTGACTCACTGCTTGAGAGAAAAAAAATAGCTTGATCCACATGAAGAAAAAAAATAATTTGCCTCTTATGATCTACTATTATATATTGGGGTTCGGGGCGAAGCGAATCCCCCGAAAGTTAAGCCCCCATATTTTTTTTTAGATTTTTGACTACAAAAAAAATCTTGCTTCACGGAAGTAAAGAAAAAAACCTTGCCTCGACCTAAACTTCCAGCTCCCCCCCCCCTGAAAGTCAAATGGTCCGTCCCTTAATTGTATAATAATCTGAAATAATTTTACAAATAAGATATAAATAAGAATTGAATTACAATGTTTCGTAAATGTATTTTACTTTAGTCTATACTACAATTATTATGAGAATAAAAACATATATGTAAATAAATAACCAAAGCATGTCTATGCCGTCTGGGACACAAAATATTTATAGAAAACATCTACTTAGCCCATAGTAATTTTCCCTCATTGACCACTGGCCATTTTATCTTCAAGATAACGTTTCATAACAAACCAAAGTCACAACACTTCAGAGCTCAGGGCGAAAATGTTGCTGCCATGTTGCGGATTGTCAATAACTTGTTAAACTCAAGTTTATTGCCATTAGATGTTTGTGCTCACATGTTCGCTGTACAACATTAGAGATAACAATTTTATGCCTTGGGGACAAAATTAGATCCACACAAATATGCAGGACCTCAAGATATAAATTATTTCAGTTCTTGTTTTGCAAATTATTATCTGTTGCGTTTATATGAAAATATTAATGGGTTTTTTTTCCGGAAATATGTTGATACATACGGTATCTTAGTATAAAATAAAGGCACAATAATTATCAGATGCAGGCATATTTGGTCATAATTTATCATGGTTATGACAATTCAGGCTAAATATAGAATCGAGGAAAAAATATTCAATAAGCAAAAAAATATTAGATTCAAAATGTGTTTGTTTATTTAAGCATGAGTTAGAATACCGTTATATATCCCCATTTACATATAATCAAACCAAAGTATTCTTTGGTTATAGTACACTCTATAAACCAAACTTGAAGTCGTAAAGTCTACCAAATTTTCAGCGTAAATGTTATGTATGTCCACCCTCTACTTAGTTTCTGTTTTTTCATTCATCGTCCAAATCTGCATCACCTCTAGCTCACCAACTCCACCACCTAATCTTAAAGTCTTTCTGCCATTTTTTTTTCTTTGGCCAGAAGGTCATTGTGAAATTTGCACATAGCAAACTTATTCTGTGTTTGAAGGTAATCAAGTCCCATAAAATGAATCCATTTTCTATTGTTTACTTTAGAACTAGAATTAGTAATTGGTTTACAAAGTCTTAAATTTGTCTCGTCTAAATGTATCTTGTAAATATAAAAACACACAATAAGCTTACATTGACTGTTGGACGCTAAGAAAAGGAATTACGATTTTAAAATATGCACATTTTACAATATAAAAATAAAAAAGAATGACATTCCGTCCAAAACTAGCCATAAATACAGGTACTTGTCATTTTCACTGTTTGCAAAGATTAGGTCTATATTGTAAAGATTGAAATAACATCTCAATGAACTTCACTCGATTTTTAGAAGTCAAATTTATGGTAAGTCAAAGGGTGCCAGGGAGTATAATGTATAGCTGAGAAAAACGCGTTCAAAGATCTTGCCCTATATTTTCTGTTGATTGTCCTCAAAATACACAGATATATTTCACAAATTTCCGATCATTTTCTTGATATTGAACTTTGCTGGTGTTTTGAAGAACAAGGATTCTGAATCTGTCAAAAAAAAACAATTTCGGCAAATTACGACCTTGACACATTTTCGCGTGTAAGTATACAATACAAGTATATTACGTGGATGTTAACCAATCAGCTATCAGTATTCATATCTACTAAATGATGATTGTTTGTATAGATTTTGTCAACCTATAATTTTACTTT
Organism: Ophiothrix spiculata; assembly: GCA_000969725.1. Taxonomy (NCBI): domain Eukaryota; kingdom Metazoa; phylum Echinodermata; class Ophiuroidea; order Amphilepidida; family Ophiotrichidae; genus Ophiothrix; species Ophiothrix spiculata. The sequence goes on along the minus strand of JXSR01S075422.1, from coordinate 85,550 downwards.
AGAAAGTTGATTTATGCAAACGACTGATATGAAATTATTCTACAACAACATTTGCCCAGAAAAATGAATTTATGAAATCTTTTGTTATTATACGTATAGTCTAACGTTTTAAATTCATGTCATACAAATCGTCAGACCTGTCAAACATTCCTTAAATGCAAATGCATACAGTTTATGCAAGCCACTACAGGAATTTGAGTTTTCTACATCTATATAATGTGTTTCATGAACTCATTGATTTTCATCTACTGCACACGTTATCCTTGCCATTTACATTTAAATTTCGGTTCTGAATACATAAATTATCAAAATTTGTTGTTCACATGAATTTGAGATCATGAAGAAATAAAACGAAAAAAAAGTCAGAAAATTAATACTTCGGTCAATTCGCACTTGTCGCTTGTCTTGCATATAGAGGGTTTGCACGTGACGTCATATCATACTCACAACACCGTTTTCATGGGCTGGCAAACAAAAAGTCCCATCACATTACAATCTTTTCGCAGTATCAAGACACCAGATCACAATTAATGATGACAAGAATATGCAGTACATTTATTTATTTTAATTTTGAAGTCATTATTTGAAGTCAATCACGAGTTACAGCTGATTTTGATGTCTTGTTTGCATCACAAACTATTCCGCGCTCCACCAAGATGGCGTCGAAACGGTCTGCGTGTATGGTGCGTATCACGTCGTGCAAACCCTCTATAGCCGTGGCAGACAATCGCATTATGTTTGTGTTTTGAATGATTGTTTAGCTTACTGTTGCAGTATCAAACGATTCATAATGTTTATGAGTATAATTCGCTGCTGAATTGACAGGCGTTATATTTTAATTCATTCTTCGGCAGCTGTTCAATACTATTCACGTGATTCATGGCATCAATTTGAATAACCCGCGTTAACTGAGGTCAGATCGTCTCCAATAGCAATATCACTTGACCAGCAAAGTCTTCTCTGGTGAAGACTATACAAGCCACTCAGCTGTGAGTATAGTTTGATGAGAACTTTTATGAAAATAAGAAACAATAAAGCAAAAAATATATATTAATTATTTTGAACTATCATAACCTATATGTTTGGCTTAATTATTATCCTGAAAGATTTTAATTATGTTGATTAAATTTTTTTTTGCTATACAGAAGCAAATAAAGAGGAACATCTAAATCAAACATCACGTCCAACATGTTATAGATTTTGTTTTGCGCTTTTACTGTAATCAAAAAGCTTATTAGTTCATACTTAAGTCTTCTAAGTACCCCTGGAAGAATGAGCATTTAAAGCACTCTATAAAAATTCATGCTTGTATAGACAAAACAAAACCCGAACGATGGACTCGCAGTTTGCAATACGAAGTATGAATCCTTGCGCCTAATGGCAAATCTTCTACACGATGGTAATAAGCGATGAGAATAATATCCTTTCTATCTGTCATATTCTGTTTTCGGTGACAAAATGTTTCATTACTGTACACGTTAAGCCTAGCGGCATCTCATTTTCTACAATGGGTCCCGTGTGCGAGCTGTCATCAGCTTCCCATCAGCTTAGAGATGCAAAAATATGAATCATGATAACATGCATCTCGCGGGGGAAGGGGGCACAACCACTATGCATTTGTGATTAGGACAAATGACAACAGTAGCGAGCAAGTTTTTACTCATATGCGATTCATTAGCCATCACCATTACAATTTGGTTTTTGAAATGGTGTTCAAGTACCTTTGCAACAAAGAAACAGTGTTTTATATTTACTACTTGATAGGTTCTAATTTACGACAAGTTATAAGAGATATCATTTTCCTTTTACAGACGTTAAATAGGATCTTATTTTGAAGATATTGAATTGGCCAGCTCTCCCATTAATCCAATCCTTAAATGAACTCAGCATCATCATATTGTTTACTATATTTTGTATGTTTGTATTCTTATTAACGGGCGGCTTCAAAACTCAACCGGCGGTTGTCTGCCGGTGTAATGAAACACAGCGTCCGTGTGACTGGATGTCCCAGCTACTATTCAACTCTGTAGAACGTACTTGTACATGTGCGATCAATAAATCATTGATTGCGACTTATTCCGTGTAGTTCAATTAGACCCGGACTCCTGATTATGGGGAACACTCAGTCTCATTACACCTGTTCTGGGCGGTTCTAGGCGGTTGGTTATTGTTTATTCCGGTTGAACCGCCCAGAACCGGCAGGCAACCACCGGTTGAGTTTTGAAGCGACCACTATTAATAAGTTGCAATCATGACTCCTAAGGCTACCCCCTCACCCCGATAAGAAGTCTCATATAAGCGCTAGACTTGGGCAAATAGGACGGTTGTTTTTTCTTATCCTTTCTTCTCAAATTATATTTGTGAGGTTTGATAAATCCATTTTGAAATACAATCATAATATAAACGTGTACGAGTTAAAATGGGAATCGAGATGTCATTTGCAACGGGCCATTAACGAAGTGGACGCTAGCTGAAACGGTCCCTTGAGGACAGGAAGAAAATGACCACAATACGTTAAGGCATTGAATTAGTGACGGTTTGTCATGTAACTATTAAATAAAGTGACCATTTACACTGGAAATGGATCGTAAAATTAAACCAGAAAAGAATTAATGCAGAGCTTATTTTGTTTGTCTCTGTACTGCACTGCTTGCGCTAGTACATGTATATTGTATAAAGATTATATTCTTACACTAAACATGAAGTCTTGGTTAATTCATTGTTTAGTGTGCTTTAAAAAATTTACGGCGTCAAACCATTACAACTTAGATTAATAGCAGCATCAATCATGATTACTAAATTGTTGCGTCTCATCGCGTCCTGTTCATCAGAAATGCTGAAACGTTTCCGATCTGAGTTATAATAACAGTTCAATGACATGTACTGTCAAATTTTGTTTTACAAAATACATAAATCGCACATCGTACATTTGACTTTCCGATGTAAGTCTAAGTGCAAATAGTACTTAATGATCGACACATTTGTCAAAGTTCACTGCATTGCTACGATGTAACTACGAGTAAACAATATTCGCTGGGAAACAAAGTTGCGTGTATAAACAACGTTTTCGAGTTCGTATATAAAGCTACGGTCACAATGTTCGTACGATCAGAATATTCGTACGAATCATTTAAGAATGAGGTTCGTACGACGTTTACACGTCGTTCGCAAGAATAGGTATATTTTTATACAAATACCCTATCCACTCGTCCAGTTCAACTATTTTCCGACTGACAAACCCTTAATTTTTAAATACTCCAACTTTCAATAGTTTGACAAATCACTCTACTCTATGATGAAGCATTATAAAAGTATTTTGACATAATTTTCGGCACACTGGTATGAAATAACCCAGTGCTACAGTGACATGCATTCAGAAAATACATAGTTGAATTGGACGAGTGAATAGGGTATCTCACAAATGTTCATTTTTATGAAATTTCTTTTCAGGGCAATGTTAATAGATGTATTTCACCTTGACAAAAATGAGTTTTGTTTTTAAAACAGATTAAAAAATACCCTTACGACTGGTCGCAAACGCCTTACAAAACAAGCGATCAGTTGTTTTGACCGTTTCATACGAACGTCATACGAACGCCCCAAGAACATCGTACAATCAAAAACAGTTCATAAGTTCGCAGCCTGGTTATTTGTCATGTTCAATATCTTGCTACGACTGCCTTGCGAATACCTGTATACGACTGCCGCACGACGTTCGTACGGCGTTCGTACGGTGTTCGCATGGCTGCCGTACGAACATCGTAAGAACTTCGCAATTGTAATTCCTATTCAAATGAATGCTTTTTAATGAGGATTTGGCAGAGACGTGCTAACCATCTCTCTGGGATTAGCATATAGTAATCACATTTGCTTTATATGTTGATATTGACATGGTCGGTGAACATACCAATGGCTCGTACGAGCCATTGGTATGTTGTTCTTATAATGTTTATTATGTGAACGAGTAAAGGCACTGCGACTGATTTTCAATTTCAGGGGGCTGAATACCGTACTCTTACTTGAAGTTGAAAGTATTGAGTGCGAGTATGCTTTGCGATAGTGGCGCCATGGGGAATTTGAATATGATGTCACCCCCCTTTTTTATAAGCGAGGAATTTATTGTAATGACGGTATTTTGTGCCGTAAAATTACTTTTACCCTACTCTTTTCTCTTTCTCTAATTCTACACCTTCTGTTAATACCCTTTCTTTATTTGTTTTTTCTCTATTTCGTGTTGTCTCCCCTTTTCCACGCTTTATTCTTGTACTTTATTGATCGATAATTCACAAATCTATCGCACGAACACAGTCAGAAATGTGTGCGACCTTGCGAACTGATTATGAGTAAACACTCTTTCCTAAGACCACCGCAAGACGTTCGTACGAAAGCTTACGAAGTGGTCAAACAAACATTATTAATCGGTCGTACGACCGCCGTACGACCTATTGTGACCATATCTTTAGTAAATATTCATATGTTACTTGTTGTTGTATAAAACAACAAATAAATTCAATTTATAAGTAGATTCAAGAATTGCTTCATTCATGAATGTTGGCAAGATAGGCTAATCATTATTATGAAAATTAAAGCCAAGGTATGTAATTATACTTTCCTGATTCTTTGTGATTAGTGGAACACACTAGAATGGTTTTTAACACGATTAAACCAATTTTGAAATTTTACCCCTGTTTTGGCAGCCATTTTGTTTTATGCAAGTTAGTAACTCTTCCAACAAGTAGATTTTTGTAGATTTTTGATGTGTTGTTGTATATGTTTGTCTGATATTACGGTTTTACCCTGTAAATATAATTAGTTTTGCAATTTGTTTGACCCTTTTTTATTTTTACTAGCCTAAGATGTCAATCATTATGTTAAAATAAAGATTACATTTTTGTATTTTGCTTATTTGTTTTTTATTTTGTTTGTTTGTTTTTCCCAGACATTTATCATAGGATTCAGAGTTAAATATGGTAGCATTATAACAGCGTCAAGTGTGTGTTGTAATAAAACGTGTCATCTTAATTAAAATAGCTACTATCTGCCCTCTCTTAATGACCAAGATCAGGTACTGGGAACACACTTATAGAAGTCAAATTAGATACCAAAGCAGAGAGCAAGAGCGCTGCGTACAATATTGAAATAAGAGGGCTTCAGTAATAGTTTTCAACACTCCCAGCCTTTACACACATTTTTGCACACATTATGTACATTTATTCACCACTAAACGCGTCATGACATGTCTTTTTTCTCAAATCTTAACTTTAAAAATACATTGGTTCTTACCCATTTATTTTCTTTTCAACAAGTCCTGTGGCCAGATCTCTCCGATTTCATTTCTGTCGTATATTGTAATGGGAATACGAAATCATCAATTTTGAAAAAGATGATATCATGCTATCTGATTACCCATTAATGGCTTCACAACATGAGTGTCATCGCCAATGTTTTTGTAATGGTGTGAAATATCAAATAATAAAATGTCTCGGATATTTACTTCTTAATATTGCACCTTTCAAGTGCAATTGATGCCTTCGGAGAAAATTATGTAAAACATGAAAGAGACTAGAAATCAAATCTCATACGCTGTTCAAATTTGATTCTAGATTTTGTTCATTAAAAATAATGCAATTCTTTTGTGCTCTAATAATCCCATTTTCGCTCTCAATAAGGAGTTCTGATATTCATTTTTGTTTACCATATTTACTTTTTATTTTCTATCTCCGTTATGTAAAATGTTTTGATCGAAAGTTACCTTAGATAGGTTCAAGTTACATTTCATAGAAATGATGCGAGACGTGATTACTTATTTTTTTTTATTAAAGTAAGTTTGATTACTCTACATGGTTTAGATAGATTTCTGTGAGACAATGTGAACACAGGCACACCGATGAAAATTAAAATACAATTTTTCAGTTTTATTCATTCCTTTGGTAATTTTGGCCACCCTCAAAGATCACCAAGACAAGACAAGACAACATATTATGTAAACCTAAAGGATGTAGGATCCTGTGTCAAATTTCTACACTGAATGGGGCTTGCACTTTTTCAACAATGTTCAAAGACTAGCACTATGGACTTCAGCCAAAGAGACTGTTACTATAGGTGCTTTATAATTGTTGGCACGCTGGTGGATGCTATTATAACAATACCTTACAGCATTTGAAGACTTGTAGATGGTGATTTGAAGAACCTTTTAAATCTCAGACAGTAACTGCATCTGGAGAGAGAGAGAGAAAAGGCACTCAACCCATCGACGCCCGTAATACGTCGGGCAGTAGTAGACAGTAAAAAGTTGACAACATGATGGAGTGAAGCCTATCACAACACTGCACACGTGTTAATAAAACGTTAATGTGGTCTAAACCAGGGAGCGGCCGCGACCATTGTTTAAATACCGCTCTTCAATAGACTTTTGGCACCTTTTGTGTTGTACAAATAATAGTTTTTAAATATTTAGATAGTTAGAATTAAAGTTTGAAAAAATCATGTTATACTAAAGTAGGATAGACTCTGAAAAACGTTTTTGTGTAGATTTAGGGAGATCCACTGTTCTGAAAACAGACTGATTGATATTTGATCCATGATATTGAACACATATATGAAATATAATGTTATCCTAGATAGTGAACCGTGATATACAATACTTAATGTTAAAATCACCACAGACATATATAATTGGTGATTTTAACATTAATTTGTCAAAACAGAATGATATTCATAGACCTATTCATGATAATTTAGAATCATTTTATTTTTGCATTCTCTGATACATACTATAAGCCAGAAAAAATAACTGTTGGCAACATGCATCGATAACATTCTGACTAATAAAGAAGATAAAACTCAATCTTCTATATTAGTTACTTATATTTTTGATCTCATTAATATGCAAAAGAAATGTACTTAACTGTCATAATTTGAGAAATCTTTTTGAAGCTACATGACCTTTTAGATAAAGAAGATGTGAATAAGAATGAAAATAAATTTGTTGATAATTGGGAAAAAGATACAATTACCCAACGGATTACGAAACACTTCTAATAGTATTAACAAGTATACTGTGTATTTAAAATGTTTTTTTAAGTAAAAGAACGATATTATATGGCTCATTCCACAGAAACTGAAACTTTTTTGACTTCAAGCGAAAAATCAGTTTTTTTATATTCGACAACATAAGCAGGTATTTCAGTCATACGTTTGTTACTTGGTACTTGAGAAGTATTTCCCAAACAGAAATTATATTTTTTCTATCCATGCATGAATGAGCACACGTTTTAATTCAAAAATGTCACAAACGTTACCAAAACGTTACACCAAAATGTCACAAACGTTACCAAACCAAACAATGCATTAACAAATCCTGGCGATATAATTTATTACCCATCATCTGTGTAAAGCACAATAAAAAAAATCGCTAACATGTCAGAGAATTCATACTTTGAAGTCATTTGGAGCAAAAATTATTGAAATGGAGTCAAAACAGATTCACTTCATTGCACATTACAAAACAATAATCAAAACTCACTTACAACAATTAATAAGATAAAACATGAACATACTATTGTGGAGATCAATTTACTTAAGTTAAAAATCCGGGGAAATACATGTGAAGAGGTCAAAATATATTGGCCACTGCAAGATACATTTGTGTTAACATTGCAATTCATACTGCCACACACCTGCACCTCGCCAACACCTTGTGCACAAATCATTTCAACGATAATATTATTGCATGGGAGAAATTAGAAATATAGATTCACTTCATTGCACATTACATTAAAACAATTTACATAATTAACAATCTTTAAAAAAAAAAGGTAAATATATTCATTCATTAGAATTTATTTATTATTTTTTAAAAATAAATATAGATTTTGAAGTAATATTTCACAGACATTTCCCACTAAATTGTTTATTATGGTCTGTAACATAATAGGAGAACGACTTTTCCCCACATACCATTGTTACACTGGTTCCAGGTTTGCGGGTATCATTTGAGGCTGTGTTATTGGGAAGTGATAATTTATTAACTGCAGCCTCTTGTTTGCATAAAATGGCAAGGTTTGGTTTCAGAGATATCGAATTTTGATATATTTCACATTTTGTTCGATGTAAAGGAATAAAAATATTTGCTTTCTGTAATGTATAGTTATATGTGTATTCAAGAATTGTTTTGAATATAACTGCTTGAAAAAATGTTTCAAAACATATGTGTACCGCCGCGGCAAAAGGGTCCAGTTGTCGACTCCTACATGTTGCTCATTGTAGCATATCTGATGTATACAAATACCATACATTAGATATGCTACAAGGAGCAACATGTACGAGCCGACAACTGGACCCTTTTGCCGCGGCGGTACACATATACTAGCTTTAAATAAAGTCTGCAACAAAATTCAACAGCTAAATATCCGTCCTACAAAGTAACTATAAGTATGTATGTTTTGCTATATAGGGTGCAGACATTAGGCGTTATGTACTCAAAGTTAGGAGTTATTGGATATTCACGTCTTAAAAATTCAAGTTCTTCTACTATTGGTCATGCAGAACAAATTACAATTAAACTGAGCGCCTATTGTATTTATTGGACAATTTGTTTGTTAGGAAATAAATATATACAGACAAAAAAACACCTTGTTTGTATATCATTTTAAATCGTAATATAAGAATTATATTCCAAAAGGTTCACTTGCTTTGATATCGAATAAAACTCTTTCATTAAAAATTGCTTCAGGAATCTTGAATCACCTTAAAAAGTCATTTACATGCATTGCTATGCAGCCGTATATATCTTAAAAAGAGATATTCTCAATACTTGTTACAAAGCCATGTCATTTTTCTAACATCAAATTGACACCAGCTTGATTATTAGTAATGTTTATTCCTGAATGACTTGCAACGCTTCGATCTTTCCTTAACCTTTGCAATATAAATGATTCCTTCAAGCTTCTGCTTGAAACCTCTTTGTTTTTACATTTTTAAATTCAACTGATCAATATGTTTTCTTTCTGAACTTTCAGCCTGACATTATTGGAGAACATCCATAGACTCAGTGCATCTCTTGGTATTTCAAGGAATGCAACAGGCTTGTGTGGCTGCTCTCTTAGGTATCTTGATCTATCCAATTCCTTAGATCAAGAGAATTAAGAGCATATATAATTTTAAGTATGGGATGGGTGAGTCATTTAGCCCTCGCGGTAATAATTTCCATTCCCATTTGTTATAAATGCTACATTAAATGTGTGAAAATAGGATGTATCACAAACACATTGACAAGAAATACGTATAAATTGTAAGTACTATGTGAAAACACTAGTCCCAGTGCAATATTTGAATTTAACCTGTTGCCTTACATACATGAAAGTCGTTTAAGGTGGCTTAGCACAGATAGAATTCCTCTATTTATTTTTCTTATTTTTTTATTATTGTGTTTTCATATGCTGATCATTTTCTGAAATAAACAAGGGGGTCACCGACTTAGTTTTTGAGAAAAATCCATTTGAAAAACACTATGTTTTAACACTTTTTACGATTGACTTTGCTGAAAATTGAAATTTATTTAGCAATGACTCATACCTTAAGTACTATGCAGGAGTAAAGCGCATGGTCTTATACGTGAATATAAAAATGACGCACGTGTAAGATCGCGTTTTATTAAAGCCCAAGATACAGCACGCCAAAAAGTACGCTAAAAGTCCGCAATAAATACTTTGAAACTGTGTCCAACATCGCTGATATCAGCCGACATCGTTTCTGTAATAAGCCACCTTAAGCCACTGTTCAGAAAAATGCGAACTACAATTTCTTATTAATCATGAAAAGAGAAATAGTTTCATCTGCATTTATAGGGACTCAAACGAAGCACGGAAACATCCACTCGACCATCTGGGAAGACATGAGATCATGAAGTGAAATATAAAGCGTATACACTACAATGATGCCGATTTTTTTTTTCTTTATACACAAACATAGTAATGAAATGCTCAATTTACACTTTTATGATACAAATGCGCATATTAGACGGATATAAGAGAACGTAGATATTAAAAACAATACTGGATTTCTTCGATATAAGTACATAACATTACAAATTTGTTTCGTAAGGCCCAAGGGCCTCACTCATCAGAAGCACATAGCATTATCTAAAATAAGATATTAAAAACATGCAATAAAAAGCTGAAATAGGGAGATCACGAAATCGAAGTTCTCAGCCGTTTTCAAATTGACAAGCAAAACATGCTTGATTATTGTATCATCATTTAAAATCAACGCCATGTATATATTATTTGTAATTCAATTAGAAGTATAATGCCTACAACCAGTCAAAACTTTAAACTAAAACAAATTGACCGAACATTATGAAATTATGAGGTTTCGGCGAAAAACGCGTCACTTTCTTCGAAGTAATCTCTTGACGCCATTTTGAACTTGTTTATGTAATTGAAATCACGAGTTATAATTTATGAATAATTTATATAGATAATTTACACTCTACAGGGTGTCCCAATAAAAATGCATCACTTTTATTTTCGATCATATCTCAGAAACCAATGAACACAAATTAAAACTTTTTTCATAATAATAATTGGTATAGTTTAGTCTTTTATCGGTGAAAATTTGGGCAAAATCCGTCGAGCCATTCTTGAGAAAATTAGAATTTCGTAAGAAGACTCAATTTTACTCCATTCCAATGGGGGTTACCACAGTAACTCATGTTTATCATGTTAATAAAGCACATCTTTGGTTACTGTTGATCAATTTAATTTAAACTTGCAAAGCAGACACTTTAATGTCACATAATATGGAATAGACACCATAACACGATTTTGATATCTTTTTCAGCACTGAACGTGGCACCGTAAGTCAATGTGTTGGTTTTACTTTTTTGCAGCGTTAAAGAAAAAGAAACAACGAGTTAATGGTTTCTCAAGAAAACCAAAGCAGAGATTTCCTTTAATGGAAAGTCTATTTCAGAAAATTTTATATTGATCTTCTAAGTTTTAAGCTTTTGTTACATAAAAAAGTAAATCTTTATGACTGTCTCCCTTTACAAGTGTTAAAAATATAACATTGTCAACATATTCAAATCACAAAAAATTTAACAAAGCATTTATTCACTTCATTGTGAAAAGTGGAATGTCTGATAGCTCGCGTTGAATAATTTTGGTACAGGTTTAAGTAAGTTCAGGCAACTCTGCCTTTTGCATTTCCACAATCCATTTCCAGGTGCCTTTGAGTTCTTATCATCATGTTTCTGGACCAATTCGACGTTCTAAATCCCGGACAATGAAAGGAGTCGAGTTTGATAAGACAAGCTTTTAATCAGTTTTAAACACGTTTTAATCAGGTTTAATCAAATTCTAAATTTTCCGTTGTTGTTTCTATTGTTGTTGTTTTGTAGATGCTTTCCTGAAAAGGTGTTTATTCATGAATAAAATGAGTTTTCCACTTACAGTAGGCCTACTACTGTGGTGACATGGTCATGTCAGATCGATGATAGTATATGCATTTCTGTGGTAAACCCCATTGGAATGGGGTAAAATTGAGTCTTCTTACAAAATTCTAGTTTTCTCAAGAATGGCTCAATGGATTTTGCTCAAAATTTCACGGATGAAAGAATAAACTATACTAATTATTATTATGAAAAAAGTTTTAATTTTAATCCATTGGTTTCTAAGATATGATCAAAAATAAAAGTGATGCATTTTTATTGGGACACCCTGTATGTACGCCAATATTCATCCCTTTGGCATACTGACAAGCATTATATATGTAGGCAACAACTTGTAGTATATATGACATGCTTGCGTAATGCTCGTGAAAAGGACAGTAACCTTAATATTGTCGGTTATGGATAAATTGTCGGTTTTGTTTGTTTGTTTGTTTTTTGGTTGATAAAAAATGTGACAGTGGTTTTTTCTGCAACTTTTAGTCACTGAACAACTTAGAATGTATATCTATATATAGTTTTAGACAAATCTTCAGACATCTAGATGTACTACATATCTTTCCCAACGGCTTCAAGAGGGCAATACTTCATGATGCGGATTTGTCTTGCAGTCTTAGGTCATTGATTTGCAATCCCTACAAGTAATTTCCTCTCAGGAAATTTAAATGTTCTTGTGTAAACTATCAATTCATAAACTCTTATCTTATTTTAGTCTTACAGGTCTTGACATGTTTTCTTTTCATCCCTTTGGCAAAATATAAATTTCTCATTTCCTAACACAGAAGTAAAATGGAATTCAAGAATGTTTGAAAAATGATTAGCATCTTTGTACAGTAGTAAATATCCAGGTTTATTACGTACCTGGAAAGGTGTCCTTGTTTAAGTTTTAAGATTTCAATAACAAAAAGCCTTACATTGCCTTACATTGACTACGTTCGTTTACGAACAAATACAATACAAAATACTTTTATATCGATTTTATATATAAAAAAAAAAGAAGAAATAAGTGGCCGCCATTTTTTCCCAAGTCGATTTATTCGGTCCGGAAATACTTTGTGACGTCATAATTACGTAACGCCTCGACATATTCTCTTGGTATCAATGGAAAGAGGAGACCCTACCCTATACTATAGAACCAAACAGTAGTTACTTCGGGGGTCCAAATTTCAAAATCACAAGGGAGGTGGTAACAACCCCCGCCCCCTCAGGAAATCATTTCTTGGCAGCTTTGTATTATCGCTACTTCTATTGCCAATATGTGTGTTCTCATACCGGAGGTTAAACATTTACAAGCAACGACAGTTCAAGGTTCTAGCCGATAGGTGTATCCTTGTATGCTTCAGACGCGGGTAAAGAAATCAAGTGTTTTATTGATTAAGCCTGGTGATGTTAAAACAATATCTGATATTTTCGTGGAATTTTTCTTTCGTGTTCTTTCAGTTCAATAACAAGATAATAAGAGGAAAGTCGCGAATGTACATTTTGAATGAATGGCATTTAAAAAAAATATATAGGATGAAAAAGTCAAATTTTGTTTTTTGACATAAAAATCATTCATACGTAAGTGTTTACCTATACTTAAAGTTTCGAAGGTCAGCTGTGCCGGGAAGTGCAATTATTCACGGTTAATTTTTCACGGTTGGGGAAGCGGGTTAGCGCAGCGGTAGTTTCCTCGCCTTGCATCAATGAGGTCCCGGGTTCGAGCCCCGTGCCCGGCGCTTTATGTGCATTTGGTTTTCAGTCCATGCTCGCTTCCGCAGGTTTTTCTCCGGGTCCTCCGGTTTTCCTCCTGCACTAAAACTGAATATTAAAGAAAGATCTAGGACCCCAATGGAAATAAGCTTCATTAGAGGCTTTCTTGGGTTATCCTTGGCTATCAGCCTAAAGAACTCTTTCTTTCTTTCTAATTGATTGCACGTTGCGATTATACATTGTTTTAATCAGTATATCGTTTTGCAGTACACCGCCCTGGAAGGTTAATAACTAGAAACGTTTTTCGCGGTGTTTAATGCTATATTTTAGGCAATTTTTGTCATGTTGAAACTACTTCCGGTTTCAATTACGGAAAATTCCGACGGATGCATTTTTCATTTTTTTTTCTTTTCACGAACAAACTAAAGCATTACATACTGAAAAATGACTGAATTAAGTTTGTAGAACTTTAAATTAAATAATTCACGGATAAGAAGCTGAATAGATAATGTCAGTTTTTAAAGGTGGAATTTTATTTTCATTTACTTTACTTCAATCCTTTCACCATTTTCTAAGTTCTCTATGCCAAAATTATCCGAAAAAATCTCAAAATCTGTCCTGCGCAACATTTTAATTATTCAAATATTGGGTAGAATACGATGTCTGTTTTCAAATCAAACCGTTAATTTAATGTTGCACAGGCCGAAATTGGAGGATTATTCTACCAAAAAGAATCTGTCCACTCGGTATTTTTCGATTACTCACCCAATTTCACCGCGTGTCCTGATCGTCTAGACTCGCTTCTTCTCGCATTATAATTAATAGCATTTTGCAAAATCATTTGACCTTATGTCACGCCTATATTCTTACACAGACTTATGATAATAATATCATCAGTACCGTCAGTACCATGCTAGGCACGAAAGCCTTCGATTTTGAAAATTCTAACTCGTGAAATCCATTTACATCATAATCATGCAATTTCACGCATCCGTAATTAAGCATAGCCTAAACAGGCCGCAAGGGGGTATACATCTTTATCACTGTATTGCCAATCGGGCTGTCAGCAAAATACTCAGTCGAAGATTGTATAATCATTATTAATGGATGATATTATCTCAAACAAAGTTGTAATAAAAGTAACAACAAGACAAGTTCCAGACATGGTACAATGATGGGAAACATGCATTGATACGACTAAAATATAGTCTCTAAAATGAATAGATGGTATCATAATATTCGAAAGAAAAGAAAATGCAACAACATGAGTCAAATTTGGACCATTTCTTTTCAGTGCAATGATAGGTCTATGCCTATTATAACATTTAATATGCCATCAAGTTGTTTTAAATCACGAAATAAAAAAAATGTATTGAAACTTTAGGTTTTATGGTCCCAGGATAAAAACCCCGGGGATAAAACAATGGCACAATCAGGACTTATAATTATAGGCCTACATAATTGCAGAGTTGGAAGTGCGAGTTCCCCCTTGGGTTCCAATCATTCCCAGGGCAAGGGTCATGAATCGATAGAAGAAAGCTGAAGAATATTGAACCAATTAGCAGGTCTAGAGAAATACCGGGAGAAGCTTCCAGGGCGGTATAGTTTTGCAGCTAATGTTAATTGCAATATGTGATGACTCACCCCGAAAAGGGGGACTTTGCGACACTTTTCGAGAAACAAATGAAAATAGGCAGCAAAAAATAAAGAAAAAAATAAGAATTTCCAGCAGATTTTCTGTTGTAAAATTTGATCGCCATGATCAATTTCAACAAGTAAGTTGTCATTTTAAAGCTTAGACAAATGCTGCAACAGATGAAATGATGATAATTAAAATTGATATCATCTGCAAAGTCCCCCCTTTCGGGGTGAGGCATCACATATGTTCAGTGGACTGCTTTGAATTTAGAATAATTCTAAATGAAGAATGGAGAAAGAAAGTATGACATATTATTATCATTCAGAAGCTGAGACTATAGAAAATTAAGATATTGGAAATTTGCGACTTTTGCCAGAGGACCCCTCATTTGATACTATTCTTTGTAAATGACGAAAACGACGGATTGTACTGATACCCACTAGTACAGATGACATTTCGTACCCTTTTAATTTCTATTAAATGAAATAGACTTTTCAGAAAATGCGAATCAGAATTGTTTTTTATCATGAAAAGAGACACAGTTTCCACTGCCTTTGTGGAGACTCGAACATGGCTTCTGGAGCTGTTTCATTTTTTTCTTAATGCATAAAAAAGCAATAGTTGCGATGGTCTTGGGGTCTTCAATATAATACTTTTTTCTTAAAGAATAGGATTGCATTGACAGTCGTTACAAAAATCATCTATAAAGAGACGAGAGGCTTGCCCAAGATGGAGGATTTGATGCATTGATTAATTAAGTATAAAATAACAGAAAAGACAACTTTGTCGGATCTTCTGTCAAATAGCTGATTAACCAGAAAATTCATGTCCAACACACTCTTGAGCAAAGACTGTTATGCCAAACCATGTTGAAAGCTCCTTTGATATCCACGGTCGGTCAAAAGATTTCTTTCAAGGCGTTGAACCAATGCTTGTTGAGGATTGTACCACAGAGTAATGATTGTACGAATATTTATAAGCTGTACTGTAATAATACCGTATATATACCACTAACTATTTGTCTCAAAGTAGGCTATTTTCCAAGTGCTACTACTTGGTAAGCCTCCATGATTATAAAGTTTGTAATATGCTTTGCACCAATACTTACCTTATTTTAGAGGGAATTAATGACATCAACATGATGACAATAATTGGACTGTAAATACATCACAGATATTACACCTAACAACAAGAAGCCAAACTGAGGTACCAGAGTGTACCTTGACGAGTTATTGAGAAAAGTGTGTAGTAATAACTTAATTGATAATGAGACTTATTGACGCTCCTATACACACTTAATCTCACAAAGTCTAGTGTCACTTATAGAAGCGATCAATACTGCTTCCTGCTTTTTTTATTCTTAGAAATTATGTTATCGGCAGTTTGCGATTTGACATGTTAAATAATTATTCAAAATAAATTACGAATATTTTGAATTTTGAATTCAATCAATTACAATGTTACACATCTAAACTCTCATCAGTTAAAATGTCAAAAGCAGTTATAAACTCTACGAAAATAGAGAAACAATTATGAAACAACTGCCAACATGGTATATAAATTCCCATATTTCAACCTGGAGCTAACCTGAATTGAAAAGAAGAACTACAAAGAATGTATTTAACTGAAATTTCTGTGCTCATTATGTTTCAATAAACAACCAACAGCGGCAAATATGGCTGTAAGGATGGTGCTACATGGTGACAGCCTAAACTGGTTGGTTAATGATGTGCAAGTAGTTGATATCGTAATGGCCGTAGCAGCTAATAGCACTCAATTATGTATGTTAGATTTCTGCACCTTTCTCTTAAAAATCATGATTTAACAGAGAAACGCATGTGCTGAAACGATTGTTGATAAGTCAAAGTTGCCAATTTTACCCGTTGAGATGAGTAATTCTTAAAACAGACCTACTGAAGGTAGTACAGAGAAAAGTTGATAATTTATTAAACAGTACGAGTAAATACGTGGAGAAGGTAGAACGTTAAATATTTACGAAATAAATGATGGGATTTATTTTGTAGTAATTGAGAATTATTAAAACGTTATTTTCACAACCGAACAAAATAGCATCTGTTGATACAATTATCATAAAAATTCATAAATTCTATATCAACAATATTTTTAGAAAGTAATAAAAATCGATTTACACAAGCGATCAAATTTCTGCTGATAAGGCGTTAAATTGACATATGATGTGATACGAGGAAGTAACATACCGGGAACTATAAGAACGTATTCCTATAGATTAAATCACGCGAATTAAAATTCAGCTATAGAAATTTGAAATAATTGTCAATTATTTTTTCCAAGATATGTGCGATTTGTTTATAATTATGTACTTTGAAAACTTACACTTATATCTGGTGATGGAAGACTTTCAAGATTTGAACTATTAAGTTACATTAATAATAACTGAATTAATAATGAAGTGAATGGCGCCCTCTTGTGAAGGTCCTAGCAGCATTTTCCAGTACTATCTGACAGAGCGAGAGAGGTTAATGAAACTGTTAAATTTTCGTAAAAACAATATATAGCCTACAACGTTAATGATGTTAATAATTATATCATAATACAAAAGCCAATGAAGCTCAAACGTCTGTAAAGGTATTCAGGACATACATATAGTATTTTAATCTGTACCCATTCCTCTACAATGTTTACTTTATTAGACTCGATGTTTATCACTTTGTGAAATAGTAGCAGTATCAGACAAGACAAATTTAGCAGAATGTCCAAATCATGCTACATTTATAGTTTTTATAGCTTGTTAGGTATATATATCTATATATGTATAGTACTCCGAAAGAAACAACGGGTAAGATATTAATAGCATTACGCAACGCTAATTTGTGACCAAATTATTCTTAGCAGTATCATTAAAGCTGTTGAATGACTTTATATGCCGGTGGATGATTAAACAACTGTTAGCCATTGCAAATATCTGATTCAGCGAAGTTTAGGTCATGTTCAGATATTGTAAACTTAATCAGCTCTGTAATCTCGCTTGAAGAGTTAGCAAATAATCAGCTCTGTAATCTCGCTTAAAGCCACTCTAAGCAATCAAGGGTTGGTTCAACAAACTTCTACATGCACTGCAGAACTCTTTGAGAACAAACCGATGAACGTATGATCATATCGGAGATTATGACAATAATAA
>JXSR01S075422.1:38984-50086 GCA_000969725.1 Ophiothrix spiculata | reverse complement strand
ACATAGAGAATACAACCATCCATCGTCCCATGTTAATCATTGTAATTTAGATTTACCTTTCTTTTAAAATGAAAATTGCCATATAAGCGCGAACATGTTACGCGTACGCGTACATTGTACAACGCACTACGCGATACGCAGCGTGCAACTAGACGAGATTAATGAATGCGTATAAGTTTTAAACTGTCCAATTAGATTTACAATTTCAACGTGTACTTAATGCAGAGTGTATGAATGCTAATTAGTATGGATAAAGCTGAGTTTACTGAATGAAAGATGTAGCTCTTTAAGGTGTAAAATCAATGCATGTATAAAACCACTACACACAAATGTTAATTATTTAAAACATAGTCTCATACGTTTTTGTAATTCACATATACATTTTTCCATTGCAAATTTTCTCTTAGATATATTCTGGCGGGCTTTTGTTGTTGTTGTTGTTGTTGTTTGTTTGTTTGTTTGTTTTGTTTTGTTTTGACATGACACGTGCGACATTGTTTACAACGTGTTTGTTGTTCGTTTTACCGTACTATTACTGTCTAATTTTTTAAAATTATCTAAATTATATATATATGTTCGATTTAAATCACTTTCTCAAAAAAAAAAACACGAACATAGAAGCGAAGGTATCAATTTTCCCGTTAGGAGCGTAATTATTAAAAAACCAGACCTACTGAAACTCTTAGCCATTGCAAATCTAAAACTCAATCTGATTTTTATAGTAATGGACATAAAGATATTGCAAACTAAGTCAGTTCTGTAATCTTGCTTAAAGAGTCAGCAATCATGGTTTGGTTCAACAAGCTTCTGCATGCAGAGTACAGACATATGATTATATCGGGGTATATATAATTGACAATATATATCTTTCTGTGACTAAGTTGGTAGGTAGTCTTTCTGTATCCAGATGATTCCCATCTACTAAATTCTCTGCGTTTTTCTTGATCAATGCAAGAGGTGAAATTAGTAGCCATTGTTGACTTGTAAGTGTTTGCACCCACGTGCTACATTTAGAAAGATCATATCTAGGTCAATCCAATGACCTATAATGCAAAATTAGTATAAATCAAGCATAGTTTACTGAATGAAAGACGTAGCTCTTTAAAGTAGAATCAATGCATGTATAATGCCTAAATTCATGGCCACTATCATGTACTTGAGAACACTGCAAAACTTCGCAGTGGCTCCCTGAGTCTCGCTTCACTCATGTTTATTATTCACAACATGGTCTCATACGTTTTTGTAATTCACGTATTGCTTTGTGCCCTGGTAAGATTTCTTTTGAAAACTTAATTTATTCTGGCGTTTCATGTTTTTGACATGACACGTGTGTGTTAGCCAGGTGAGTGCTTCTCGTTTCGGTTTTTTTTTTCTCTCAGACTTTTTCACCTGCGTGACATTTCTTGAATGTCAATTCCAACAAATTTACATCAATTTTGAATTAATCTTCTAAGACATGTTAAGTAATATTAAAGGCTATCTTGATCTAGTTCTCTTCATTAAACTGGACATAAAATCTCTTTGGGTGATTCGTCGTAATAAATAAAGGTATTTACAAATATACAAGGGATCATTAGATTCATTACACAACTTATCGTAATCTGCATGGTTTTAATACCAACAGTAGCTTAAAGTACACTTATATATATATAGTATTATAGGCTAAAAATAATAATGAAAATTATGGCCATGGGTCAAAAAAATTGCAAAAGTAATGATATTTACAGGATAATATCAGACAAACATATACAACAACACATCAAAAAATCTAGAAAAATCTACATGGTGGAACGATGATTGATTTGCATAAAACAAAATGGCTGCAAAACAGGGGGTAAAAATTTAAAAAATTGGTTAAATCGTGTTAAAAACAGTTCTATTGTGTTCCACTAATCGCAAAGAATCAGAAAAATACGGAAGCTTAAAAGTGCCACTGCAATCTGTTAAAAAGTCGAGATAATTATCCCGGGAAGCCGTCTTACTAACGGCGAGAAGACACAATGGCAGTTTAATCATCTTTAAAAAAAGATAAGATGACAAGATCATGAACCTTGTCAAGTCGGGTGCAATGGACGAGAAGATAAGATAACAAGATCCTGGTTCTGATCAAGTTGACTTACTTGTGACTTGAAGATGAGATAGCAAGATCCCGGATCTGGTAAAGTCGACTTCCTAGTAGCAAGAAGAAGTGATAACAGAATATTTGATCTGGTCAAGTCGACTTCCTAGTGACCAGAAGATGAGATAGCAGGATCCCGGATCTGGTAAAGTCGACTTCCTAGTAACAAGAAGAAGAGATAACAGGATACTTGATCTGGTCAAGTCGACTTCCTAGTGACCAGAAGATGAGATAGCAGGATCCCGGATCTGGTCACGTCAACTTCCTAGTAGCGAGAGGAAGAGATAACAGGATACTTGACCTGGTCAAGTCAACTTCCTAGTGACCAGAAGATGACATAACAAGATCCTGGCTATGGTCAAGTCGACTTCGTAGTGACGAGTGGATGAGATAACAAGATCCTGGATCTGGTTAAGTCGACTTCGTGGTGACCAGAAAATGAGATAACAAGATCCTGGATATGTTCAAGTCGACTTCCTAAGTGAACAGAATATGAGATGACAAGATCATGGATCTGGTCAAGTAGAGTTTCTTTTGACCAGAAGATGAAGAAGTTGACTTGACCAGATCCAGGTTCTTGTTATCTCATCTTCTCTCCACTAGGAAGTCGACTCTGCCATATCCAGGATCTTGTTATCTCATCTTCTGGTCACTAGGAAGTCGACTTGACCAGCTCAAGTATCCTGTTATCTCATATTTTCGTTACTAGTAAGTCAACTTGACCAGATCCAGGATTTTGTTATCTCATGTTCTGATCACTAGGAACTTAGGAAGTCGACTTGACCAGATCCAGGTTCTTGTTATCTCATCTTCTCGCCACTAGGAAGTCGACATGACCATATTCAGGATCTTGTTATCTCATCTTATGGTCATTAGGAAGTCGACTTGACCAGTTCGAGGTTTTTCGTTTTCTCATCTTACCGCCACTGGGAAGTCGACTTGACCATATCCAGGGTCTTGTTATCTCACTTATGGTCATTAGGGAGTCGACTTGACCAGATCGACCAAAAATTTCAAAATCGTCGGATTTTTTTCAAAATGGTCTCAAAATATTTCTGTTGCAAAACTATCCACACGAAGTAATATTTAGCAATAGCTCAGATGTACTGTTGCTATGGTTACAGATCAAAGTAAACTTGGGGTTTCAGATTCCAATGTAATGGTAAATATGAACTTTGTTTTGCCTGATACTACAGCTATCACTGGTCTAAAGAACGTTTAACTGTTACTTTATGTAGACACTTTTGCGAAAGGAACACTTTGAGACCATTTTGAAGAAAATCGGACCATGTTGAATTTTGTGTCTCCCATAGGACCTATCTATTCGTGGATGGAGCACCGAGGTGGGCAGTGATTATCGAGCATATGTTGATTCAAGCCCGGGGAAGTCAAATATAAAATGGATACAGGTGTAATTGCCCGCGCTCCGACAGTCTGGGGCATTTCATGCTTAAAAAATGAGGGGTCAGCATGATTTTGGGCATTCGGTTAGAGAAAAATACAAAAATTTGTCGGGTCTTTGAGTGAGAGCAAATGTAGATGTAAAATATTAGGGGTCTTTGCAACGCTGGAAAAGGGGTTCTATTGAGCCTTACATACGCGTCAAACCCAGAATAGGACCCCCCCCCCCTCCCCCTGGGTTCAAGCCCCTGCCCGGTCACAACAGTGTTGAGTCCTTATGCACATTGTCCCTCCCAACCCAGTTGGTTGAAATGGGTACCGGTGTCTACACCGGTATGCAAAAAGCACTTGGAAGGTAAATTAGACTTGTTTGTGGGGGAGGAAGGGTGTAATGTTTACATCTAGAGTGCTTCAGTTGAACATCGTAAATGGTTCGCCAAAGCATCGCCGCGACGTCGTCACGACGTCATCCCGACATCGGAAAAACATCTTGACAAAATTTTCATGTAAAAACATTATGAATGCAACTTGAGGAGTTTCAGCTTTAGAATTGAAATTTCATTGCAGTACACTCGCGAGTATATACATCACAAAAGCATTGGTTGCATAGTGTGACCAGTGCTAACATAATCAGGGGAACCTGGTTGCATAGTGTGATGAGGTGCTAACGTAATCAGGAGAACCTATTGTTGGATTGTCAGTTTATGTACGAATGTTGAATTTCAACCATTGAGTCATAAGATGGCGATATTACTAAATCTGGACAGCTACATACTTATCTCTATGACAGAATGCAGAAGTACAAGACAAATGCGGTAGCTATGAACATAAATAATTGTTATCTTTGCCGTCCATAAACTTTACTCAGAACTGAATTAGATCAAAAATTATTCATCCTCTTGTTTTGTCACCATGAACCGCTATCTTTTGAACTTATCATGTACATGATTTAGATGAATTAGAAAGTTAATGGCGTATGTATGTGCAAATGAGACCTTAGATAAGATCTTCAGACAAATCGTCTTTACAAATCTTCTTTCACGTTTTCATAATGGACAAAATCTACCATGATCATATGACATATGTAACTTGAAGGACGGTCATATAACAGTTTTAGTTGGACTACCTTTTTTGGTTTTAAGTCAGTCATTTGCAATAACAACTTGTTTCTGACAAGGAATAAATGTATTGCAGTTAGGGAAGTCCATATCCAGCATCGATGACAGTTGTAGAAAATGTTAAATGTGTAATTTTGCAGTTCGATTTTTTTTTTCAATTGAAATGGGATATGACTTAGCCTATTCCATCCATCTACTGCATTTGATTCAATTTATGTAACCCCATACAAATACCATTCAGTCATAAACATTGCATTTACATTTGATTTGAGAAAAAATATACCCTTAACCTTGTGTGAAATTAGTATTTGTATTTGTTATGGCGTTGAACAGGATAATATTCAAATTGCACAACACACTTTTATATATACATATAGATATATATGGTTACCCTCAAGACACCACACAACACACGCTACCAGCCAAAAAATCATTTGTTTTTATGGTAAAAAATGTCAAGAAAACTTGCGTTTTGTATTTATATAATATGCATTATATCTACCATAACTATTAAAATCCGCAGAACTTTTAAGAATTCAACTTTCAATATGTTTATATACTTGCATAGTTATAACAGGTAAAATAAGCTTCTGAAATCTTTAACTGTAAAAGATGTAGAAAGTATATCAAACATGTGGCATAAAAAAGATGCAAACATAAATTAACAATGTAAATTGTAAATAAAAAGGATAATAACTATAGGAAATGTAGAGTACCACATATGAAAAAGGAAAGAAATACCTAACATTATTGTTGTGTTCTTATATTACACTATATAGCTATTTAGACTTCTGTGTCGAGCATAATTGGTAGTTCTCTAAAGCTCGGCACTTATTGTGAATCTACGTTTATTGACATTTCATGTCGTATTTCGGTCAATTTGAATTTTAATGATGTGTTTAAAAAGCACGAAAGATATGGAGACATGGAGCAATAATATCATCGTTTGACAACCTGGCCGAAAGGCTTATTGAACTCAGTTTTGTCAATCTCGGTGTTATTTTCAGCTAGGATGATCTATCACACACTTTTAACGTAGCTTTATGATAGCTACCAAATGTATTATGATAATAGACTAGTTTTTTTATTCTTGCCTATCCTGTATTAGTAACGCGGTATAGACGGGTATCTAATAACGAAGGGACTGTCATTGAGCCCTGGGGAGCGAAAACCAATCACCGCAAATATCTACTGAGACTCATAACGACTTAGATTCGGATGTGTTTGCTAACATCATTTGCATAAAGTATAGCGAATGTGCCTGCTGCTTATTGCACACTAGCGTAATGTGGTTCTTGGCGATTCTTGATGTACAATAGTTATATAATGCATGTGTAATATGCTATTATGATTTGATATAAATAAGTATATAATATTTATGATGTCGAGTTTGTATTATAAAGCTTATATGATATTAACAACTTTTTTTTATTTTTTATACCTTCATTATTTTGTGTTAGCAAAGACACAATATGGATAGTTGCAACATTTTTTTGATACAGAAATGTATGCCATGTTCCCTACTTCCATAACGTCTATCATATAAACTTGATGCTTAAGATGTCTGAACAATTTTAAAATATTTTGATGTTGATAAACTACTAGTAATTGCAAAGTGTATAGCCTTGCTCATATAAATTAAATTTTATAAATATGGATACAGAATATATACATACATCTCAGTATTAATTGGTTTTTAATAATAAATTAATTTATTTAACAATACCATGTGTCTTTAGGAGGGTGAAAACTTCAATATCCTAACTATCATCCTTTTTTTAAATAATTTGCACTTTTCTGTCGTTATTCATAAGTGCATCAATTAGATGGATCCTTCTATTGGTGAATTCCTTCTGATAGAAAACAGCAAACATATGGATTTTTCTCAATTGACATCTCCACGCCGAGCCAGTGTTTAAAGTAAGGTAGTTTCTTCACATCGTGCTTGTCGATTAACCACATATAAGCACGGTCACGTTTAACATCTTGTTTGCTTGTTTATTTAAATTGCAAACAGAATTGTCTTGGAGAATATACTTTGTCCATTGAATGAAATGTAAAGAGTTGATTAGGTGATTCTATTTCACAGACACATTTTATATTGAATCTATTTTGATGACCAAAGGTATTGTCCCTTTAGAAGAGACGATTGCAAAGTCATGTCCATCGTGTTTTCTTCAATAGCTTGTCAATTGAATTGATATGTACTCAATGTATCAAGGTAGACTTGATTTACAAGTATAAAGTGTCGTCTCCGCCACGAGGTTACAAACCTTTAAAGTTGATCAACTTCTGAAAGACATGTATCTCCTATTTGTAATTTCAATAATCTTTGGAAAGAAATGCTGATCTTACTATATAGATTTGATGGAGTTAAAAAGACAAAGACAAACTATCTTCCTACTTTGGTATGTGATTTTACTCGACATACTATAAATGAGCAATCATCTGTAAGACGTCTTTCAATTTCAATTTTATGTCCACGTTTCACAAGTCACAATCATATATAATCATAAAACAATTCTCAAATTACATGAATCATATATACAAATTTTAAAATAAACTTATCAGCTAAATTTTATACAAATAATATGAGACAAAAAATTTAATAGATAATGATATGACAATATTATTATACCATATCAATTTGATCTACAAGGTATTATAATTATTGAATGCACTATAGTAATTCACAACAAGACAGTAGATGGCTCATTCCAGTGAAAACTAAACCTTTTTTGATTTCAAGCAAAAAATCAACTTTTTTATTCGACCATATGAGCAGTTTTTTCAGTCATACGTTTGTTCCTCGGTATGTGAAAAGCATTTTCTAATCAGAAATTTTGAATTTTTCCTACCCGTGCATGAATGAGCACATGTTTTTAGTCAAAAATGTCACAAACGTTAAGAAAAAGTTACACCAAAATGTCACAAACGTTACCAGACGTTACCAAACAAAACATTGCATTTAAAGCAATCCTGACAATAGAATTTCCTACCACTTTAATGAACTATTTGTAAATATGTTACCAATCATCTGTGAAAAGCGCAATAACAAATTCGCTGACATGTCAGAGAAATTTTACTTTGAAGTCATTTAGAGCAAAAAAACATTTCCATGCAAGGTCACAAACGTTACCGAACGTTACATGAACTTTATTCAGTATTTTGGAAATTATTTTAATCTTTCAACACCTGCATGTCTTGATCCCACCAGTGAGCACCATTATCAACAACAAACTCGTTGATATAATGTCTATGCTAGGTTCTGTGGCCATTTAAAAGTGAAATTTTCAATTTTTTCGGTCACAAACGTTACTTTGGAATCACCCAGATGCAGTTGAGAATCAAAAATGTATGCGAAATGTAAATTGAAACATGGAGGGGAGGCGAATAAACTCTTTAGAAGGTTTTAGTCTTGCCCCACCTTTAGAAAGGTATATAATGGGAAAATTGATTTCAAGGACTTTACGGCAGAAAACTATACAAAACATGGAAGACAAGACAAGACAAGACAAGACGGACAAGATAGTGCATAAATAGACAGACAAGAAATGCTTGTTAATCTGAAGCAGTGTTTGAGAGCAGTTCTTATGCACAATGCATTATTAAATCATACAAAACCAACATATTTTCTATCAGTTTCCTCCGCATTTATTGTTATTAATAGTAATGCATTAAAACATTACGTTGAAAATAATGAAAGACTGTATATTGATCTTAAATGGATAACATCGGGTCTAAATATCTTTATTAAATTCATTCAAATGATGATAAACATGTTTACGTATAGGAACTAATTACTTTTGAAAAGCTTATAAGACTATAATGGTCTCATTACTTCGTACGAACAGCATTTAGTCCATCTACTAGGATTACGGGGAGCAAGTCCTTCTACACGGACTGTTCGCACGAAGTATTGTGACCACAATCTTAGTGAGATTTATCGACATTCAAAAAGATGTAATGTTGACGGGTTTAATGATAACACATCGATTATCGAATTAAGCATGAATCAAAAAATGATGACGAAAAAGTAGGACAACCCTCACTTACTTCTTTGAATTAAATACATAATTCCAAGACGGTTCCCACACCACCATGTTGGTCAAATATTGAGTTAAACCCACATATTATTTTATCACAACAGGCTACGGTATAAATCTTCTGCAAGCATGGTCAGAGTCACAACGTTTTATTGTTATATTCATGAAATTGGAACTCCAATGCACTCTAGCTGGTTGCATTGTCTGTTGAAAATGCTTGATAATACAATAATAATACAATAATAATGTTGCATGTTCTATCGGGGCTACTAGTTGCTTGTTAACGATTTAATTACTAATTAACGCTAATTCGTCACTCACAGTACACGCTAATTTCTTTTTGCGTAATATTGGTTCATCTACTGCTAAAAAAAATTAAGTCACGTTATTAAGTTGTTCAGTGTGTACCATGGTCTGATAGGGCTGACTCGCATTAGTTCAGGTGTACGTTCCCTCTTTTCCCGAAAAGGAAAATAGAAATATACAATAATACAGGTTGTAAGAGCTCTCGTACCTCGCGTTCAGCACTCTTTGTGTGATTCCATTACAGCATAATAGTAATATAATAAAAATTCTATCTGGCATTCCCCAGTTTCCATCAGTGCAACCAGAAAAATGCGTATAAATATGTGCTAAATGTGAGACGTGTAGCAAGTTATAGGGAATACTTAAGATTGTATGAATATACAGATATGTGGAAAATCGATGTTATTGTTTGTGAAGTATGTTATACACTCCACGCTGTAACTTTCGGATAAAATCCTAATTTGTCTTGTAATTGTTTGTATGTAGGTAAAACGATTGATGTTTAGAACATAGGTTTGTTAATTTGGCATATGCTACAAAATCGATCAGCCAAGGCACTGTATTGTTGCATTTAAAGCATATCATCGCGAGCACGGCGTACAAACAGGTCATTATCAGTATACGAATAACTGCCTTAAATTCGTGTGATGGATGAAATATCATCACTCAGTGAAAAATATATTGCATTGTACAATACATCTTTCACTGAGTGATGATATTCTCCCCGCACTTAAGGCAGTTAATATTTGTTTTATATCACTCATTTATAATTGTTCAACCCCAAAGTTGAACTACACTATCATTCAACAGTGGTTGAGGTGAACTTACAAAAATGGTGAGTCCGCGAATTGGCGCATGTGTATTTTAGTGCAGCACAGTGATAGTTTCCACAATCACACGGAAGGGTGGTGGTGAAAACTATCAAACGGTAATGAGCCAATGAAATGCCTAGAATATATGAATGAATGATGTGAAAGTCCAAGAGGAAAGATGGTATCTCCATCACGCTATTAATACTGAAGTGACCATAACTTTCCATGCAGTAAATATGATGTGCACCTATCCCGATCATTGCAGACATTGATATAGAATAGCCACAACACGATTATAAGCTGATTTCCCTTGTGTATTTCAGAAGCAAATGCCATCACATTTCGTCATTATTTCCATAGCCCTATTGCTTCTACGTGTATTATAGCAATATTTATTCTCATTCACCAGAAATTGAATCATCTTTGTGAGTAAAGGTAGCAGTGGATATTTAAATTTGTACTTTTCATAAAATCAAATTAATACTTTTTTGAAACCGTCCATCTTTGTTAATCTATATGCTTTCTGTGGGATACATAAACAATTACTAGCTAACATTGTCATCATGTTAATTGCAATTATATTTATAATCCTCCATCCATTCCAACAGTAACAATATTGATATTTCGAGAGATATCAGCCAGAGACATACAGGGAGTAAAACAAATCAGTCTAATCATGAAAGCTCCAACACTTTCAACATGTTCAAAGCTTAACATCTGCCGACTTAGCAAAATATATTTTGAATTTTTTTACCCATTTGCAAAACATTCGTACAGTGCAATGCCAGGTCGTTTTCCGTTACTTTCAAGTTTTATTTAAAAAATAGCACACAAACCAAATTCCTTTACAATGTTTGCAAAAATATAGACTATTCTGATGACTGAAAGGAATTAAATACTGCCATCAAGAAATCCAAATAATTTCCCCCATGATATCACATTACTTGTGTCAGCACACTTCGACATTATGTCCCGTAGCATACTTTATTTCATTTTGTTAATAGCAATATCTATAGCAAATGTAAAGAATACGTGTCTGTATGTTATGTAAGACGAATTAATATACCGTATGTGATCCTCCTCATCGAAAGTTAAAATAATTCTGCCAAGCAAGTTATCAAGTTATGTGATACAGGCAAATTGAACTTTTAAATTATAAAGAAAATAATAGAAGATGTGGAGGTGGACATGACGTAATATTTATTTTAAACCGTTAGTTTCTCGACGTTCAAGTGCAGGCCCGTAGCCAGGATTTTTTCAAGGGGGTGCGGATTTTTCAAAAAGTCGAGCTTTTGGAGGA
>JXSR01S075422.1:5080-36150 GCA_000969725.1 Ophiothrix spiculata | reverse complement strand
CATGGACAAATCTTAATCATAAGTTTATTTGAATATGATATGCTTCGAAAAATACGGAATAATTTATTTCCACGTATGGTCATTTTGGTTTTTGTGCGTTAATCGGCTGCTTGTTGCTTACTTCAAGATAGAGTATAGTACTTATTAAAATCTTACCGTTTGCAATTTTAGTCCAACACATAAACACACATTTCTTGGCCTTAATACAATTGATTGGCTGTGTCCAATCGGACATAACAATCATTAATTTCAAAGATTGCTCAAGGCCATCATTAAAATTTCCTAGTATGAAAAACCTTACATAGGTTGTGATATAAATTGAACACCGAATTGTTAATCATGTATAAGAAAAACAAGCTACTATACGGTTAACATGGTTGGGCTTATACATGTTAAAAGAAAAGTACGTTTCTCTTACTATTAGCATGCTTATTACAGAAAAATCAACTTGCCCATACCATGTTCAAGGTTAACGCTGCCGCCTTAAATACTTTGCACTATTTTTACCCTTTTGTGCTAACCTATGCTATCTCCTTTTTTAAATAGTTGATTTCTTTGATCAATTAAGGATTCAGATTGAGCTGAGTGGGTGGAAATGAATAATGTCCACATAAAATTTCCGTTTTAAGCATACTGTGTAAAATCTAACCAACAGTGCGCCTCGGATGGTTTTCAAATTCTGACAGATATTTCACGTCTAAACTAGAGACTCCATTCCATATATTCGCCAAAAATTATGATATTCTGACACGTGTAAGTGGGCAAAAAAGTCCTAAATGACGTTCCGCTGTCTCGCTCGCGAAAAAGATTTGTAGCCTTAACATGTTTTTTTAACTCAAATGCATTTTTCAAACCTAATCTTATGAGATGGTATACTTTGTGAATTATTAATCAAAATATTAGTTTGTTTAATAATTGCATTTACATTAATTCCGTGACATGCTAAGATCTAGAGCATTGATCATTAAATGATTGCAATGTGAACGGCTTCCGTGACATGAGCAGATTCTTAATCTAATAAGGAATATGTTGTCTCTCAACTGCTCTGTTTGTCAAGTTAGATGCCACAAGAGTGTCCAAATCATTACTAATGTTATTAGAATGACTGAACATTTCTATTGGCATGTCATCCCATATCATATATAGATATGTTGCATTTTCAAGAACACATGCACGCATATTCCAAGCAGATAAACATGCTTTTAAAATTTTAGGTGTATATATAAGACAAGTTCAATCTTGCTAAAACCCCACAGTATGTATCTTTCAATAATATTCTTACAAGTTGAAATGCCCTCTGTGGCAAAACTAAAATTATAGTTTGACATAATGGTACATCATTGTGAGGGAAACTCTTAACATTCAAAAAATGCTTTTTATTCTGATCAATTTGCTTATTCCAATGTCAATATCATTTTTAATTAAATGAAGAAGTGAAATATCACAATTATGCCACCTTTATTAGGAAAGAAACTCGTGCATGAAAATCAAAGAGAGCTTTAGGTTTATCCTTATACTTTAAAAATACACAACTGTAAACAATGTCTTAGCTAAAACGTCATATTCATATGTAACACTCAACAGATTTTATTCTCAAATCTTTGAATAGGTTCATCTGGATTGTTGTGAATCGTAGTAATATAGTTCATTTTGACAAACCCAAGTGAAAAAAGTGAGATAATGGTATACTCACATTTAGTAACGTTTCGTTACTCGGCTAGAGTGGATATGGTCGTCTGTCTGAAGAAGTTACTAGCCGAGTAACGAAACGTTACTAATGTGAGTATACCATCATCTCACTTTTTTTACTTGTTTTTATCAAAATGAACTATATTACTAAGATTTTACTCTATTAGGTACGTATACAAGAGGGGAAATCTGAGGCTCTTTCGTGGTACTAAAATATCCTATTGCATGGTTGTTAAGTTCAATAATATGGATGCACTTCATAGTTTCTTGATTATGATTAACATGGTCAGTCCTCTTCCGCAAAAAGTGGCACAAATGTAATTTTTCCCTTCTGCATTTAACATATGTGACTCTTGACATTGATATAAGCAAATTTAATAGAACGAAAAAAACGGCATGGGGATTTTCCATTACAATGATGTAACATTACGTGTATGTAAAACTAGTATTTTGTTTTGCCATAGAGCGTGCTTTTCAACTTGCACAATTTTTATTTGGACACACTGTAATAATGACACTTAAAAATGATTTGGAGGCTTGGACGAAACTGTACATGTGCAGTAAGGTGCATCAAACGCCCCATGATTTTTAAAAAAGCTTCTAGTAAACTTCTACCTAGTATACAATTGTTCCAATGCTTGATAAAAAAATACCTGTGCCAAATTTCATCAAAAATGAAATTCGTTTAGGGGGCCACGTGGCAGTTTTTATACATGCCATTAGTTTTGCAATATGCAAAAGGCAGCTATTGTGTTTTCTATAGCATAGCTCAATACAAAATACAAAAGTTGCTTGGTTGAGTTCAGTGACATATGCTTTGAAAAATCACTGTCATTCATGTTGTCTGGTCTAATTCTTCTACTGATCATTTATTATCACAAGTGATAAAACATTTCAAGCTAAATAATGATCTTGTTGTTTAGGCATTGAAAAGAGCTAGAAATCCAATAATTGCCTACTTAAGAGGCTAACTGCATGAACGATCTGAAGTGCTTTCATTGATCATTAATTATCACTAGTGATGAAGCATTTTGGCACCATGAGATTTCTAAGGGGTCAGGTCAAGGTCATTTAAGGTCAAAGGTCATTTGAGGTCAAATCTCAACAGTGTTCAAAAAGTTGACCCTAGGTCATCTGGGGCACAGGCGTAATGCCTGACCACTGAATCAGCCATAAATCGATAATCAGCAGAAAAACTCTAGCAGACTGGATATATAGACTAATAAATTAGTGTCACCAGGCCAATAAATCTCAAGTGTTTATATTGATAATTTAAACCTCCCACTGTTACTTCCTTTCATGCGGTCTGCACGCGGACAAAAGGGAACACTTGAACTTTAAGTGCTTTGTCAATACACTATTAACAGAAAAGGTTGCATTAGGAAATTAATTATATAGGCCTTGCATTTTTAGCATGTTTTATCTTAATTTCTAACAATTTTCCTCAAAAAACTCAATTTGGGGTAATTTTAATTATTTAACTTCTGCATAAAATATAGATATTTATACTGCATGTGCTTACAACAATTTTGGTGGATTCGATCATGTTATTTCATAATGCAGTTTTAAAACCCTGGGTCGAAATTTCAATACAATTTTTATTCAGAGATAATTAACATTTATTTCCAAAAAAACGTGTTTTCTTCTTATTAATAGAATTTGTTGTTCAATATTATCACGATTATATTTTCCGATGTAAATGTTATCATAATATTAACAAAGATGGTATTTTTTGCAACTCATGTAACTCTAAAAAGACTTTCAAAAGAGGGTCTTCAAATCACTAATTTTTGAACATTTTTTTACAAAATATGCCAATTTTAAACATTTAAAACACACACAGGGAAAATTATGACTTCAAAATTTTCTAGTAAAATAGGTTAAACAAGGTGTTTCCTTGAAAAATTGTTAAACATTTTTCCTGGATTTAACCTAGAGCATGTATTTTTTTTTAAAT
The DNA here is from genome assembly GCA_000969725.1 of Ophiothrix spiculata. Lineage (NCBI taxonomy): Eukaryota > Metazoa > Echinodermata > Ophiuroidea > Amphilepidida > Ophiotrichidae > Ophiothrix > Ophiothrix spiculata. The sequence continues at coordinate 32,504 of JXSR01S075422.1, read as the reverse complement.
TTCTTTTAAAACGGTTATTTTCAAAAGACTATATACCGTCAAAAATTCCATCTTGCTTTTGAAGAAAAATAGGCATATACAGAAAATTTTAAACTTATCTCGCAGAAATGTTTTTAAGAATCAGTTAATATAACATTTTTTTACATCCAAAATGTAAGAATCTGAATAATTTGAGATTTTCTTCGTTTAAAGTAAGTTTTCACCAACTCAGATCAGGAAACTCCTATTTATTTTTTACAAAATTTCTGACGGACACCTAAACATTAATGACCGATAAACATGAAAAGGGCAATTTTACTTCAATTTTGTGGTTCTGATATGTTGATAAAAACATTGAACTTTAAAAATTCCAAAACAAAATATGTGGATTTAATACAGAACAAGGTTAATTAATTCATTAAAAACATATTAATTATTCAAACCAAAACTCCGAACTTCGGAGATGTTATCTCCGGTTACTATCAATCAATTTTGATCGGATTTTTTTTAAAACATGACTTTGAAATATCATCAAAACACATAGCATATAAAAATTGACTAAATCATTCATCAAAATATCTAAAAATCGCAAAAACAGTTTAAAGTAAGACTGCACAGAGAGCTCAATAAATTATTGCTGTATTCAACCAGCTCCATAAATTATTGATCCATGGCTGATTCAGTGGTCGAGCTTTCTATGCAGAGCAACCCTTGTGGGGGTCATTTTGGGTAATTCAAGGTCATGACCAAAACTCATTAACCCTGAACCCTACTGGACCAAACCTGTCAAGTAGTTTTTATAATACAAGCTCTCAAGATCGTTCATGCAGTTAGCCCCTTAAGTGCACAATTATTGGATATTTTATCTGGTCTGATTCTTTTATTGATATCAATAACCACAAGTGATAAAATATTTCATGTTGAAGAAGCCTAGTGATCTTGTTGTTTGGCATTGAAAATAGGGTTTATTGTATATCCATGAAACATTCAGAGTCATTACTTGAAATACCACATATGGCAGCTAATCCTTTGTGAGTTTCTGAGTGAGGATTCTGGAGGTAATAATAAATAGCTGCCATATGTAAGCAGGCAATTTCAATACCTTAACTTTAATGCCACCTAGACCACCTCTTTTTTTTTTCAAACTTCACACAGTGTGTTTTCTAGCCAAATGGAACATTCTAAGACTAGGTAGAAAAAATATGTATGACATGAGGGCGTCTGATGCACCCTAATGTGCAGTTTTAACATCATAATGATTATTGCTGATACGTTTATCATTTACAAACCGTGCAATCATAATTGTGCCAAAACTAACTAAATTTATCATCATGTTAGCAAACGAAAGTAATATTTTTCATGACAAAATTAACAAAATATCAAGATATATAATATATGTTTGTTTTCTAAACGTTTTAACAATGTTCCGCCTAAATAACAAAGACAAACATAAAATAGAATATACAAAAGTTGGCATTGAATTTGATCTTAATTGAATTGAATTGATTACACAAATATCCTGCAAACTTTAGGACACAATCCCTTCCTCACTACCTTTACTCTCCCTATGATATGGCGTCGTACCAGAGCTGTACCATTCAAAATCCTACAGAGAGGTTCATCAGCAAGATTAAATTTTCACACGTGTTTATTAATACTTGATGAGAGGGTTAAGGGAGAATGTTTAGCCAAAGAAATACCACTACAAGTCTTGATTACTTGGTGTAGACAAGATTTGTGCAACTGAGGTCTGGGTATAATCTTACATTTTATAAATTAAAGGGCAGTGTTTAAATAATTCAATGGAAATATGACTGTGCCACAGCCACCGTGTTAAATTACATTCTCTTTTGTTTTGGATTTTGTCTTTTTTATCCTCATATAATGTTAGAAATGAATTACGATTTTATGTATATACATATACTTGGGTGAAAATTTTATCTCGTAAACAAATCCATTTTTCTATTGTAAAAAATTAGAAGATTACAAAAAAACGAATTCCCAGTTTCGTTCAAATGTTCTGTCCGTGCATAACAATGCATTTTGTAATATGTTGTAAAATATTGTGTTAACACATTCCTTATTCTATTCACCGGAGTCAATAAGTATAGATAATTCCCACTTGAGAAAATGCAATCCGTAACAATCCCTTTGTGCTTACACGAGTAAAAGCACAACTAAAACCGGCCAGACATGTTTGTTTTTGTCGAAAACAATACATATCCCATACTTTTGTACGGTAAGATTAATTCTATACTTCCTTTGTCAATTACAACTTCTAAACTATTTGTAAACTAAACCCTTTGTCTCTTAATGAAATAACTTGCAACAAACTTGAACAGGCCTACTATATAGAATTCATGATCGTTGGTCATTGGTTTACAAAATCGTAAGTTCCCTTTTTAAATGTGTTGTAAATATGAAAAGACAACACAGTATGTTTACATTGACTGGTGGACGCAATGAAAAGGAATTACGATTTATAAAAAGTTCATTTTACAAAATGAGAAAATAATTAGTTAGCTATCCAGTCGAAAACGCACAATTGAACTATAAAGTTTAATGTGTACTCTCACCGCCAACAGATGCAGTTGTCTGTGCCATATACATGTTCCTCATTAGTAGAGGAAAGGAAAACGTCCAATACGATATAAAAACAAAAACATCCAAGTTCCGAATACAAATAAGACCTTCGGAAGAGTCCCCAAATATCGAATGATAAGAACATACTTTGCCATTGAGAAACATTTAGGACCTGGTATCAAGATTCAAGATAAAAGAGTATGGCCTTAAAGATACAAAACACACATTCATAACACAAGACATGCCCAAAACAACAAACAATGGTCATACATTATATTAGCAAAATTCAACTACAATCTACTAATCTTCTACCTGTATTACAATGTCCTATAAAGCAGCTTGATATCTTTTACCATCAAAATTGTATATTGCACATGTCCTAGCCTAGCCCATCTAATTCCTTCATCGGATTAAGCCGCCTGTAGCATATCAGCTTTATAAAGACTCCCAAAAAGTATCGCCTCACCTCGAGCAAATGGCTCCTACGCCAATACAGAAGACGCAAACGTAATTTAAAGATTGTGTGCACAAGCGCTGGAGTTTCAGCTTTCATTTGACACCCTATTTTTGACAATTGACTGAGAAACACCGAAGTTATGAACATTTGAAACCCTCAAGGTCGTTTTTTAAAAGTGGCAAATTTCATTTTTTGCATCGTACAAACCAGTAACATTGGTGTTTCTCAGTCAATTGTCAGAAATAGGGTGTCAAATGAAAGCTGAAACTCCAGCGCTTGTGCACACAATCTTTAAATTACGTTTGCATCTTCTGTATTGGCGTAGGAGCCATTTGCTCGAGGTGAGGCGATACTTTTTTGGTCGTCATTACTAAAATAGCATTACAATATAATTTACTCTACAACTTATCTGATATTGAGACATTTAATTACGCCGTATTGTCGACATTTGAATTATTTTACAAATTACATTTGAATTTAATTGTACTTTTTTTTCATTTATTCATTATAGTCTAGCACATTTCATCCAAATTGCGTAACAAGAACTTTTATATGGACAGATTAAAGAAACCCATCCTCTCATACTTAAATATCAAAAATATTTAGGTTAAAACATAACGTCAGAACATTATGAATTTACATGATGAAAATTATTAAACGTACCGGTAACAAATTTGGTTACCGCTTTTAAGTCGACTTTACTATTTTCTTCGCGTTATGGTTATATTAAAATAAGCTTCTGAATCTAAAATGTAAAAAACGTAAATTTGACATTTGAAAGATGTAAATATAAATAAATAATGCAAATAAAAAGGCTAAGTACAATAGGTAATGTAATGCTACTTTCCTGTGAAAAAGGCAAAATAAAAACTACATTACATTTCTGTTGTGATTATATTACAATATGAAGCTATTTAGGTTTCTGTGCCGTGAATAATGGGTGTTTCTTTACATCACGGTACTTTAGTACTTATTATGATAGTGTATTGACAAAGCCTTATTATGAATCTACGTTTATTGACATTGTCGCATTTCGGTCAATTTCAATTTTAATGAAGTCTGATAAAAGACAAAAGATATGTAGATAGCAATAATGTCATGGTTTGACAACCTTGCTGACAAACGGGCTTATTGATCTTAGTTTTGTCAATCTGGGGATTATTTCCTGTCAGGATGTTCTATCGCATACTTTAGCATAGCCTCATGATGTTATTGATTAAATAACAAAGATGCACAACAGTGTCCACACCGCGGTAGGATTGATCTGTCTGGCAGATAGCTGCTATATGTTCTGTTTCGCAGCGTAGAGATTCAAAACATATTGAATAGGTGATATATATAGTTAATTCTGTAACTTGATTACATAACCACTGCAGGATTCTGTTCTGTTCAGATAGATGGCTAACTTTTTCTTTTTCACATGCGCAAAATATATATATATATAAAAAAAAGCATAAATCATAGCCAGTTGCATTAACAACTTGAAGTTATTAGTGAAGTACATTTGTCAACTAGCATAATGGGTGATAATTTTATAGCAGGTTATACAGTGTTCAACCTACGTGATCTTCATTCACATAATTGACAATTTGAAGCTGTTTTTGAATTTACTGGTCGACTTAGGGTAATCATAGTTGAGAGTATTTCTTGGTTCCCACACAGTCAATATAATATGAGATGAATCATTTCTCTGAACAACATTAATCGCAAAACTAAGCCTACCAACCACACAAAGGCATGGGAATGATGACATTGACAACAAATCACACTCAGCTTGTGTCGTATTATCTTTCTCCATACACATAGCAGACTGTCCGGTATTGTAATTTTGACTTACACTCCATGCCAAATATCAAACGGCTGCTGCTGTCCACCCTGGTGATCTTCACTTCCGTACTTACCAACTTGAAGTTGTTAATGAAGTTCATTTGTCAACCCAGGGTAATCATAGTCAGTTGATATATTTTAAGCCTAGATATACTTAATAGTAGGATATTGTTGTATGTCCTACCTATGACTTAATAGTAGTATAATGTAGTATGTTCTACGTATTGAGTCCACGCACTAAGTGGAAGAAAACCCAGGGTTGGTCAACCCGGGGTTGCCTAACCCTGGGTTGACTATCATGTGGGTATTTCCACCGCTGCATATAGCTACATCATATGAATCTAGTAAATCGCAAAGAAATATTATTGCGGCTTTGCCTTCCATTGGAAATTTCCTTTTTAAACAGAGAAAAAAAGAGAATATACGTTTAAATTGACATCTCCACGTTGAGAATATACTTTGTCCAATGAATGCCATGTAAAATAGTTAATTAGGTGATTCTGTTTCACAAACACATTTTACATTTCATCTATTTTGATGACCAAAGATATTTTCCCTGGAAGAGGCGATTCCAAAGTTTTCTTCAATAGCTTGCCAATTGAATTAATAGAGTATATACAAGGTAGACTTGCAGACACGAATAAATTGTCGTCCGCCACAAAGTTACCGTAACCTCAAAGTTGATCAACTTCTGGAAAAAATATCTTCTATTTGTAACTTTAAATTACTAATCCTAGTTTGTTTGATACAGTTAAAAATATGCGGATAACAGCTTTGTCATCAACTAATTTACTAATAATACTAATGCTGTCTACAATAAGGATGTACGTGGGTATTTCGTTTATCTACACTTCTACAAGTCCCAAACACTTGAAACTTGGTCAAAACATAGTTAGCATGGACAATATAAATTGTTTCCCTCCCCGTTGCCATGGTAACTGAATTTGAGGTGTTAGATTACACATAAAACGGCGACAAACATGATTTCAAATAGGAATGTGTTATAGAGCTTGTTTAGGGCTCAACTTGAACCAATCTGTGCATTGAACCTCAAATATTGGCTTTTGAACTTGGTTGACTATGTTATTTATGATCATCATGATGATTATGAATATGCTCGTATAAATGAACTGTTTTAACGTTCAAAATTTATGCTTATAAGATTTGTAAGAGTTATTAACACACTGACCCATATCAAAATGTTTATATTTTGTTATGTAGTTATGTTTAATGCACAGATCGTTTCAAAAACTTTAATTTAAGACCCCCAAAAAAAACCTGTAGGACACTACAAACTAAATTTATGTTTGCCCCTAGCGAGAAAAGACATTATAACGCATTATCGTAGAAAATGCCATTTTAAGACTAGAAACAACTATTTTACATATTCTGCCAACAATATGCAAATTATTTCACATTATTTGTATGAATTATAGAAGTAGTATATTTATTACATTTAATTACAGTTCAAAAACCTGTTAAATGTAAACATTTTGTATGATATATTTTTTACAGATCATTTCCTTAAAAATCACTGGATGAAAAAACAATAAAAAAAAAAGAAATTACTTGTTTGTATTCCTTTAGTTTTTTATTGTTTTTAATACGTTTGTTTAAATTAAAGGCTCAAACATAACTTTTGAATTCAATGTCCGATCTACATGGGGTAAAAAGTGCTGGAAAGGGTATATTGTTCATTAGGATTCTAAAAAGGTATGTTTTTAACCTGAATTACCTACCAACCTATCTCCATAATTTGGTGTTTAAATAGACGTTACAAAAATAGAAAATATGTCATATCCTTGTAGCACTTAAAAAGCCTTATGTATTTTTTGTCTCAAATTTAACATTTATTGTGTGATTCCAAAGTAACGTTTGTGACCGAAAAATTGGAAAATTTCACTTTTAAATGGCCACAGATCCTAGCAAAAACATTATATCAACGAGTTTGTTATTGATAATGGTGCTCACTGGTGGTATCAAGACATGCAAGTGTTTAAAGATTAAAATAATTGCCAAGATACTGAATATAGTTCATGTAACGTTCGGTAACGTTTGTGACCTCGCACGGAAATGTTTTTTGCTCCAAATGACTTCAAAGTAAAATTTCTCTGACATGTTAGCGAATTTTTTATTGCGCTTTTCACAGATGATTGGTAACATATTTACCAATAGTTCATAAAAGTGGTAGGAAATTCTATCGTCAGTTTTTCTTTTAATGCAATGTTTTGTTTGGTAACGTCTGGTAACGTTAGTGACATTTTGGTGTAACTTTTTGGTAACGTTTGTGACATTTTTTGAATGACAACATGTGCTCATTCGTGCACGGATAGAAAAAATTCAAAATTTCTAATTAGAAAATAATTTTCACATACCGAGTAACAAACGTATGACTGAAAAAACTGCTCATATGGTCGAATTAAAAAGCTGATTTTTTGCTTGAAATCAAAAAAGGTTTAGTTTTCACTGGAATGAGCCTATTGTATATGCAATATTATTCAAGGTGAGATTAATAATATTATGTTATGCTTCTGTTATCTTAATGTTATTGTTATTAATTTTGTCATCCGTATTAAGGTATTTTTGAACATAAATATAGGTCCTATAAGCTAACACAAAAACAAGCTCTCAAGTATGTTAGTTCTGGATGTCTATTATGAAGCGAACACTATATCGTCCTTGCAAGCGCAATTTTATGTAAGAACAATTTATTATTAAAACATGCAAAACTAACAGGTTTCTTATTTAAAAATCAGTTTTTCTCCGCTATTATACCTATTAATAATATTATATAACAACACATTACGTTAAAACTAATAGAAAACTGACTTTAATTGATCTTAAATGGATAACATCGGATCTACATATATCTTTAATAATATTATTCAAATGATGGCAAAATAGTTGGACTACATGTATACTAGGGGACCAATTATTTTATATATTTTCTTTAATTTATACAATTTTCTACAACCATTTGTAGAACCATATTTGCGATAATGGTGTTTGTTGTGTAAGTATGCAACTTTTGGAGATTCATTTTCGTGAAGAATTAAAGAGGTATTGCCATCACCCTTGAAAGTGACGCAGTCAATATACCGTGCGTCTACCCGATCACAGCATACATTTATAAGAAATAGGATAGAGACATCCCCATTATAAAATGATTTCCCTTGTGTATTTCAATTGCACAAATGCAACCACATTTCACCATTATCCTTATGACCCATTATTTTCATTCTTGCAACAGTTCGGGTCAAAACATAGTCGGCCTCCAAACAAAATTTTCGCTACCAAACATTTGGTCGTGACGTCAAAATGACGAGTGACTCCAAACAAAATGTGACCGTCCAGCCCGTATGAGCAGTAAATGCCAGAAACTTCAGTTTGCGCTACAGGTGAAAACACATGTCAAGGTCATAATTTGCCGAAATTGATTTTTTGACAGATTCACAATCCTAGTGCTTACTACAAAATACCAGCAAAGTTTCGTTACAAGAAAATAATAGGAAATGTGAAATAAATTGGCATATTCTTAAGACGACCAATAGAAAATATAGGGCTTACTAATCTTTGAACGCGTTTATCTCAGTTATACGTTTTACTCCCTGACACCCTTTGACGGACCATAACTTGATTTCTGGAAATCGTGTGAAGTTCTTTAAGTTGTCATTTTAATCCTTAAAGCATGTTATTTGTAAATAATTAAAAAAATGAAAATGACAAGAGCTGGCATTTACTGCTGTTTTGGGGTGGACGGTCACAAATAACGTCAACATCGAGTTAAGACCAAATAAAATTTCGCGCTAGATTGCACATGTTATTGAATTGCCATATACATTGGACCCAATGTTACCCGTTCATACTTAAAATTCGATGGCAAATAAAATAAAATTCAACACGTTTTGACTTGTGGGGGAGGGGTTGAGGGTAGAGAGGATTTGTGGTGTGTGGGAGCGGTAGGTTAGTATTTCGGTCGGTGGGTGTGTTGGGAAGGGGGATGGGGGATGGTGGTGGTGTGAGTGTGGATACGTGGCTGTGGGTGTTTCAATAAAAGCAAATATTTGCTAACACTTTAATGAAACCATTCACTCATAGTCTATCTACTTACTATGAGCTTATTTAAATCTGGAGTAAGGCCGTCTATAATATTAACAATTGCTAGCTTCTTTTTCGACCGTAGTCAGTGTGTTAAACTACAGGATCACCTGTCTGAATTACGATCAATAACTTGTGGTGTGCCGCAAGGCACTGAATGTGGGCCAATTATATTCACCATAGTGGTTAATGACGGTGCTATAACATGCGGTAAGCGTAGGAAATTTGTGAATGACCTTATCCTAGGAGAAACAACAAATACTAACAAACTAAAGCAAAGCGAGCTTCAACACCATCCACCGTGTGATAGCAACGATATGTTTCTCAAACCATCAAAGTGCCATGTTATGCATGTTTCCATGAAGAAATTTGTCGATTATCCATACAGTTAATGTATAAAACTGTTTGGTTTGTTTATTCAGAAATATCTCAAATGGGATAAACAGGTGGTTGACATGATAAGCTGAGCATCTATGGGATTATTTCTAATGTACACACTATACTTGGCTTTGGTGCTCCTGTTGAGGATCTTTTGACTGTGTATCAAATTTACATCGGAACTGTTATGGAGTATGGTTGTCCGGCATGGCATCCATCCATCACCCAAAAGCAGAGCAAACAACTTGAAATGATCCAGAAAAAGGCGCTGTATACTCATCCTGAGCAGTAAGTATAATACCGCTCTGCTTGATCAGTCCGGGCAAAGCACCAGATCTGGTTCGCGAACCAGATCTGGTTCGCGAACCAGATCTGGTGCTTTGCCCGGACTGTTGATCTTGCAATTGTTAACCGTCGTGAGCAGCTCTTCTTAAATTAGGTCAAAAGCTCCTCAACTCCGAACACCATCAACATCTCCGATATTCCTGTTAGACCATCACCAAAATATTCACTCAGAAGATTTAAGCGATTCGAAAAACCGAAATGTATAACTGATAGATTCTTGAAATCAACTATTCCACAATACATGTCACCCCGCTCCTAAACTAGCAGTTCCATATTGTTCTATTTAATTGTGTATTGTATTTTCTCGTAATTATGTAGATATTTGATTGTATTTGGTATTCGTTTTTATTGTAATTCAGCACCATCAGTATTGTCGTTTGCATGTACTTTAATAAACAAATAAATAAAAAATAAATAAATAAATATACTAATAAATAAATATGAACGATAACTATAACATTATTAAAATTCAATAGCACATTTTATTCAATGATTTTGACATCAATTTCTACCGTAAAACAAGTTTGTATCTTTCTTCAAAAGAATTAACATAGTATTGTTGTAGTAAAGAATGTCGCATTTTGATGTATTGTGTTCCATATTTTGTTGTAATTTTAGTTAAATACAAAAAGACCCAATGCACTTGATAAACGGGCGTTCCCTATCCTGTGTTTCTAAAATCAGATAAATACTACCTAAGAAAAAATGTGGAAGCGCTATACGTTTTATTAATACTAGTTCTATTATAGATTTAGATTTGTTTAAAGTTGTTCCGATGCTATGGTTGATCTCTAGACTGCTTTTGTAAAAATAGGCTTCCTCCCAAATTGCGTATGATGGTAATACACCATTAAGCGGTAGATATAATTCATCATTTTTATTGAGGGTCGTCAACACCTTCAATATCCCGTATCTGTAATATTTTAGGGTTGTTATCATTTTGGGTTAAAACAGATGCTAATCAATTAAGAAAAGGATATAAAGAATATACGGGTACACGTATAAGGCTCACACTTCGACAGTGAAAGCACGATCTCACAAAACGAAGGGTTTCTGGATGAGAGCAAGGTTTTTGGCATTCCATATTGCAGTTATCGGCAACATTTCCTATACAATGCACACACAACGCTCGTAATTGATGCATGACCCCGAGATATCTTCCCGTATTTTGGGTATAGGATGATAACTTACCAAGATCGCTGTATCAAAACTAACCAGCCGATTGTTTTCGTACATTTACCATTTTGTTCCTGATTTATTAAGCTTTTATGTGATATTTTTTGTGACCTCAAAAGACCAAAGGGTAAGCCTGACTAGGTACATTTTGTAACAAGACCCCGGTCAGCTCATTCGGATTTCCCACGCTATTTCAGGTGTAAATTTCCTGTGCCAAGGAGTTTCGACATACCCACTTTCATTGGCCCACCACCCTCGCATCCTTTAAGCTATCAACTTCGTACACACATGTCAATCAAGATCATGAAATTCTCGTTCTCATGACACCATACTCGTTAGCGTACGATAATTTAATTTCAAAGGACCTGATCGAGTCCATTGAAAAAACACGTAAGACACATCCCAAATACCTTGTTAACCAGGTTATACTGGGACAACGGCCCGTAAATAGGCGTTGATTGGTCAGAATGACCGTGGCGGGTAGATACACTTGCGTTGTTTGTCAATTAAACCTGGTTAAAGATCTCCGACTTGGTTTAGTAATGCAAAGGTCGCGGTGTAGCGTGCAGTGGGCGATAACTGCAATATGCTTGTCGCCCCTAAGGACAAAACATCACCTGAGGATAAGTCTGGGGTTGTTTACCGTCTCCAGTTTAAAGACTGCGACAAAGTTTATGTAGGCGAGACCAAGAGGAACCTGGGTGAACGCATCAAAGAACATATTGCCATCACACCCTCGAATCAGTCCTCCATCGCTGAGCACTTTAAAGCGACAACACGAACACCAAAGTGTTATGCCAGGAGGAAAAACTAATTCCTAGGAAAATCCGGGAGGCCATTTACATCTTAAACAGAGACGGGGGCCGTGAAGTTCCAAGAGTTTATGATTCTCTACTACTAGAAACACCTATTAGGACGCCACCTACGTCCAGTAGTAGAGGATTTACCAGTCATCATTCAGCCAACAACCGCTGAGGACGGAGATTGGTTTCTCCACAATATTACGGAATATTAATTGGTGAGTGTCGTAGAAATGTATTTACTTTATTTTGAAAACTTTGAGCCACTACAAGGTTAACATTATTGAGCTTACATTACATTGTGTAAGGAAAGTACGATTCTTGTACTGTTCGCACGCTTGTTGCAGAAAAGCAAACTTGTCCATATCATATTCAACGTAAACGTTGTCGCCTAAATACTTTGCACTTTTTCAACCTTTGTACTAAATCATGCTTTCTTCTATCATAAAGAAATAATTGATTTTGTTGGTTAATGAAGGATTTGGATTGAGCTTACTAAGTGGAAATGAATGCAAAATGTTCATGTAATTGTACCATTCAGGGATGATATACTTGTTAAATTATTAATCAAAATATTATTTATATATGTATTTACATTAAGTCAGAGAAAGGCAAAGATCTAGAGAATTGATCATTAAATGATTGCAATGTGAACGGCTTCCGTGACATGAACAGATTGTAAATCTAATAAGGAACATGTTGTCTCTCAAACTGTTTGTCAAGTTAGATGCTACGAGAGTGTGCAAATCATTACTAATGTTATTGGAATGACTGAACATTTTATAATGGCATATCGCCCCATGTCATAGATATGTTGCACTTTCAGGAACGCATTCATGCATATTGCAAGTGGAAAACATGCTTACAAAATTAATGCATTGGTGAAATAAAAATTTCCAAAATTATTTAATAAACTTTAGCAACGACGCGACCGATTTCTTTTTCAAATAAAAGCATGCGAAGTGTATATCTTAAAGAATCTGGTCTAGAGTCTTCCTGATATCCAACATTTACATAAAACGTCTTCATTGGATTATGTTGGGTTTGCGTTTTGATGTCTTATATCTCAGGCATGCAATGACCGATTCTAACCATTATTATGTTCTGAGCTGTTCGCTTTACAGTAAATTCGTACAGCAATATCGGGACGGAATACAAAATATAAGATTTTGAACATATTAATGATATGAAACATTGGATGGAATTTTTCGCATGATACTCAAAGATATTGGTCTCGCTATGAGTTTTAAAAATATCGAGCATATCGCTGCGCGTCTCGCACGATATTTCGCAAGACCAATATGTTTTTGTATCATGCCAAATCAATCCAATTTTATATCTATAAACCTTGGTCAAAAGGACTAATGTCATCTAGCAAATGTTTCACCTGACCTTGAATGGGTCAAAGGTCACGTAGTGGTCATAGAAGCAAAAATATGATTTTCACAAAAAAATTTGCACATGATGTCTTGACATTTTCCAAACAAGTTTAGGCCAAAGAGCAAAAAAATAAATTGTGTTCAGAGGGGTCATGGAATAAAATGTCAAATTTTCAACACTGTCCGATTCTAAAGGAATTATTGTTCATCTAGAACCTGCGATCAAAAGTGTCCATGGTGACCTCTTCGTCCGACATTTTCTTAGGGAACAAGGTCGAGGGAAAGGTTAAGTTTTCAACTTCGTCCGATCTCAAAGGTTGAGCTGTCAAATTGTTTGTCTTGAACAAGCAATCAAAAGTGTCCATGATGACTTTGCTGTCCGACCTATCCTGATGGGTTAAAGGTCAAAAGAAAGGTCACATTTTCAATTTTGCCCAATTTCAAATGTTATCGTGTCAAACTGTTTGTCTTGAACCAGATTAAAAGTGTCCATGGTGACCTGTTCGTATGACCTTGAAATAAAGATTCAAAATGTGTTGTTCCCTAAGACCATGCACGTGTAGCAGCTCATGAGTTTGACTGGTACTTGTGCATCCAGTGTGCATATTATTTACGGGCTATAGGGTTATTTTGTAAAAGTCGTTTATTGAAGGAATACCAATCTAATAAGATGGAAAAAATAATAATTTGTTTTCAAAATGAAAAAAAGAAGGCGCCGACGGGATTCGAAACTCGGACCTCTCGCAGCAAGAGCGAGTAGCTTAGCCACTAGGCCATGGAGTCCACGCTGTCATGGGGAGAGTATTTTAACTATATATGCACTAATGGTCATTCTTTTTAATGTGGGCACCCATAAATGGTGGATTTGTTACATGGAGAGTGATTTATGCATCAATTTTTGTCATATCATTTCAACAATCAAATGAAATGTCATAATTTTGGTATGATTTTAAAGACAATTTATTTGACTTTCAAGAAATCAAGAATAGAACCCAAATGAAGTGATTAATTAAGCTTAATGACCCGTTAAAGCTACTTAGCCAGGGTTGAATTGGGTGAGGTTGAGGTGGGTGAGGTTGAGGCATCATGAAAATTGTGCATGAATTGTTCTGTCATATCTCCTTAAAAATCCATTGAAGTGTCACAAATCTTGTATGATTTTAAAGGCTAGTTATTGTTTATCAAAAACAAGTTGGAATTAACAGGAATAAAATTGATTATTAACACTATTAACAAGTATAAGTCAATAAGCTAATTTAGTCAGACATGAAAACAGGCATAAATGTGGTTGGTGTGGATGAGATACGTACATTGTGCATCAAATGTTGTCACAACTTTTCAATATTCGTATGAAATGTCATAAATTTGGTATGATTTTGAAGATAATGTAGTAGCCTATAAACTCAATTGAAAATATTAGCCAAATAAAGGTATTAATTAACTCTAATCAACGATTACCAGGAAGGAGTTAGGTATGCATGAAGGGAATGAGATGAAACGCAAATGGGCCTCACCTCAAAAAGGATGACCTAATAGAAAAGTGAAGCTTAATTGATCCCTTCCGGGGTTACATAATGTTTTGCATAGAAATTTGATGTTTTATTTGACCTCATTGGACCAAGCGTCACATTTTGTTACGCGAGGCGTATTTTATCCAAAATTACCGCAACTTTTTAGTAAATCTGTTAAAGAAGTGTTGTCGCTCTCTTTTGACCAAGGTGCTAAAATATATTAAGTCGAGAACCGTAGATTTTAGGTAAAACGCAAAGACCTAATTTGACCTCACTCAAGGAAAATAAACACTTGCAAAATCACACGAAAGGACACTTATATTTCCAAAAAATTTATTGTTTTTTAAATTTCAAAATGTTTTCATAACATGTATGCTTCTAAGTGCAAATTTGGTTTGAGATTCTATGCTACTTTGGCGAGTTTACAGGCTTTTAAAACTAGGACATCCGAACTCATGAATATTCATACGCAAGTCAAAAAACGACCTTTCCTGTAATTTTTCATGAATAAAAAAAATAAAATAAGCGACATTTCAGCGAGCTGAATTCTGGCTGGAAATAAATCCAAAACAATGATTGTTACTTATTCCCAAAATATCAGTCTATGTTTATTTTTATACTATCATGACTATACCTTCGTTCTTAGTAATTGCATAATAAATTCTGTTTATAAATTTAAATGAGAGGAGCCTATGACATGACAGGCATGTCATTTGGAGTGCAAATCACTGGTTCTAAAATATTTGCTGCTTCAACACGTTCAACCGTTACGACCATAGGAGGGCGGTGTTACTAAATCTCGGCAGCTCCACTTTTGTCTGAAGGCCATACTAAAATGCTGAAATGCATGGGCATAAAAGCATACTTGCTGATACTGAAGGTATCTTTACTATGCATTAACTTTACTCACACTTGGGTCACAAAGATTTATCCCGAGCCCCTTGTTTTCTTTGAATTTGACTATTTAGATGATTCTGAATGTTTGTTAACTGCTTGGTGTATTGTACGAGTAATTAGGCCTTAATTCACGACAATTGTTCTTTGAAAATGCTATCTTTCACATTTTCAGTATACAATTCATGGTTCCAACTAGAAGTCTGTGCCCTACTGTTAGTTATATCAATGGTTAATACGAATATCAACTATTATTTTATATTACTTTCACTAGCTCATAATGGAAACATTTTTATAAAATCTTACCTAATTATAGCAGCCCCCAGCTGTCCATCGTGGATGGGTAAGTCCGTATCGAACAATGGCAACATCTCTTTAAAAAAAAACACCACCGTGTATTTGAGCAGTTTGATAACGTATTTTCCAACAAAATTGGTTAATTAGCCTAGCCAAACCCATTTACCGTGTGCATCTAATTCAGCTCCTGTAAATCAGCCAAAAAATATCATAATCTTGAGCATATCACAAATCAATCTATTCAACACTATTTAAATTTTAATGACATTTGATTACTTTCCATTGCAGGCATTTGTATTGTGAAAGGTACATGACATTACATAAAGACACCATTAACAAAATACAATAAATTAACATCTGCAGTTTAATGCAGAAAACGCGTGAGCAGATCAAGGACAACTAAGGGGAACTTAAATTGGACCAGAATATCGCATCCAAATGGTTGACAAAGCATAACTTCTGTTATCTATATTATAAATTGAGAACTGTACCTGAATCTGAAGTCCACCCTCAGTGTACTACGGTTAAAAGAATGTAATTTGCACCCAAGTTTTTACCTAATTATTAAATCTAATTATTATAAGATCTAGAAATTTGAATCATTTCTCACAAATTGTGTAGGGTTCACATTTTTTGTCACAAAATAGTTGGGGTATTCAGGTACAAGGTAACAAATAGCCTCCTTTAAATATATTACTTGTGCAAGTGTCATCCTTTCTTTATGCACAATTACACATGTTAGTGAATAATTAATCTGTTGAAGGGGTATTTTAGCTGGTTCTCATATATAGGGGTTTTACATTATAGTTATAACCTTGAACTAAAATAAACAAGGAACCATATATTATTATTGACTGATCAAGAAAGTTTTCTTTTGTTATGGTAATTAAATAGGCATTATATCTATTTATAACCACTCAACCCCAGAATGGCGTTTCATTGTTGTGGTAATTTATTTCCAACTTTATGTTTGTCTTTTCCAGGGCTGGGGAACTCGGGTTTGATTTTGGTAGGTGGGGGAATTTGAAGTGCTACCCACAAATCTACCAGTTTTCTATGGAAATTATTTGCGTACATTGTGTAGGCCTACTAAATCAATGTATTTCTCTAACCATGGTTGAAGCAAAATAACTTTTGCACTAAATAGATCCTCCAAATGTAAGGATTCAGCTTTAAATATAAACCCCAGGGGTTACTTAGTACAAAATGTGGTTTTCATGGGGCAGTACCGCAAATTCTGGTAGCAAAATCAGGCACTTCAATAGACCCTTTTTCTCCATAAAATGTGGTGTTTGGATGCCTGCTCTTTTCAAACTTTTCCAAAAATGGCGCAAATTTGGGCATTTCTTGTGTTTGGATGCCTGCTCTTTTCAAACTTTTCCAAAAATGACGCAAATTTGGGCATTTCTTGATAAAATTTGTGCAAATGAGTGCATATGTAGTCAAAAAAAAAAAATTGACCAACAAATTTAGGAAATTTGGAATATGGATTTATCCCTTTCTCTTGAAAATTGCATTCTTAAAAAGAAAGGATCAAATTGATCCGATGAAGTATCAAATATGAGCTTATCCTTTTCCGGATTAATTTTGATCCAAATTCTCCTCAAATTTGATCCTTTTCGGATAAAATAATAGTGTGTTTGATCCGAAAAGGATAAGCTCATATTTGATACTTTATCGGATCAATTTGATCCTTTATTTTTAAGAGTGTGGTATTTGGATGGGCTTTTCAAATTTCCCAGGGACATGTCACTACCCAAACCAAACTTTACTGCCACCCGGGAATATGCATGTAGAAATGTGCAAATTGTACAGATCATGATTAATGGGATATCAGGGGGGCGCATCTTAATACAAAAAGGTTATGTAGTTGTGCCACAAATTTATGTAGCAAAATCTCGCGGAATTGATTTTTGGTCAAAAAAAGGGTCTACGGAACTGATTTTTTTCTGAATTGAGGTCTCAGGAATTACGATTTTTAAAGACTTTTTATTTGGAATTGAAATGATCTAAATGGGTATCTTGGGGAGCGGGAAAGGAGGCTGAAATGGTCTAGAGGGCGGCATAATACATTTTGTACTCATACCTTCCACCAATGTAGGTGACCCCCCCCCCCTCCTCCACCCCGGGCTCTGGTATTAAAATCGGTACTTTTTCTTTGCGAAATGTACATTTCAAAATTACAAAAATTTTCACAATTTTGACGCAAATTTATTTCAACATATTTTCTTCTCAAAATGTTTAAAAATTCTGTCAAAATAAGAGCAAATTTGGATGGAAAAAATTGGATTTTGGATTAAATTTGGCTCAAAATTTGGAAGAATTGGTACATGGATGAGTTAATTTTTATAGAAATTGGTATGTGGATGGGTGGCTTTCCAAATTTCTCAGAGGCACATCCCTACCCAAACCAAAATTGATTCCTCACAGGGAATAAGATATGCTATACAATGTATATATTCCACATTTTTGTCTAGCCTGAACATATCGCTGCATCTTCTGAACTGTAAAGGGATATGGAAACCATGTAATCACTACGAAAAGAAAACCTTCATTTTTTAAAAAGAAGAGAATAATTTACTAAGAAAAATTAAAAATATATTATTCAATAAATCTACCTCATGCTCAAGAATATGACACTGGCCCTATCCTATAGCCAAATTTTAAAACATCATACGCAGTTAATGAATCTATACATGCTATATGAAGGTTAACTAAACTAGCGGGGTGCGCGCGAAGCGCGCATCCCCGCTAGTAGTTATACAAAATAAGCTTCTGAAATCTTAAATGAAAAATACGCAAATATCAAGATGCACATAAAAATAAGGTAAATAAAATACCAAGCACAATAAAGGAATGTAATAATACCACTTTTTTAATAAAAAAAATAACAAAATAAAAGCTACCTGACATTTTTGTTGTGCCTGTATTAAAGCTATATAGGTTTCTGTGCCGAGCGTAATATGTGTTACTGCACGGTACTTTATTGGCCTTATTGTGAATCTACGTTTATTGACATTTCACATCGCATTTCGGTCAATTTAAATTTTAACGAAGTCTATATAGCATGAAAGTTATGAAGATAGTATTAATGTCATGGTTTGACAACCTGGCTGACAGACAGGCTTATTGAACTCAGTTTTGTCAAACTCGAGATTATTTTCTGCTTGGATAATCTATCACATACCTTAGCGTAGCTTTATGATAACTTCCAAATGTATTATGATAATAGACTTTATTTTTGTCTTGCCTATCCTGTAATAGTAACGTGGTATAGACGGGTATCTAATGATGAAAGAGACTGTCATTGAGCCCCTGGGAGCGAAAACCAATCACCGCATATATCTACTGAGACTCATAACGGCTTAGATTAGGATATGTTTGCTAATATCATTTGCATAAAGAATAGCAAATGTGTTGTCTGCTGATTGTACACTGGAGTAATGTTATTCTTGGGGGTACTTAATGTACGATAGTTATAATACACGTGTAAAATGTTATAATGATAGGATATTTATGATTTCTGATTTTGAAACATCGAATTCTACTTGGTATCCTTATATTTTGTGTATTAAGCAGGGATAACATTAGGATAAAAATACTATTTATGTTTTTCATTTCCTCTTTTGCGGTGATATATTTGCGTTGTATGTTTTGTTCTGTATTTTCCATAACATGTAAACCTATGATGTCAGTCCTCTTCTAATATTATTTGGACGTTTTAATGTAATTTTTACAAAACATGTAATCTAATTCATAAAGATCAGAGTTTATGCATGATCAAAGATTATATAAAGGCGCCTATATCAAAAATTTGGTACCGTAAACCGGGAGACATTGAACGCTTGGTTTTTTCGGTTTTTGCCAATTTTTTTATTCTTAACATTTAAAAGTTTCTGATAATTTTGCTTTCAAAAAACCTCCTGGGCATGGACTTTCTCATGTTACATTTTTGTAGAACTAGCTGTGATGTTAAATATATATATTTTGTCAATCTCGAGATTATTTAATAGGTGCTGATTATTTAATAGGTGCTGTTCAAATTCACCCCGGCATGGGGTGATTTTGAACAGGACATTTGTTTTTTCATTTCTAACGAATCAAACGCTTAATTAGAGGTATTTATAACCCTTTCGAACTTTTCAAATAAACTCTAGCACCAAACAGAAAAGTGAGATAAATACGTTCGTAGAACTAGAAAAATCATATGAAAAATGCAAACACAGTGTCCCAGACTTGACACTTGAAAATCTGTAAGCAAGGGTACTGGTTACTCAGCTAAATGATTGTGTTTACATGGGAGATTTAAGTGTTCAAAGTCACCCCGGGATCGTCGTTTTCTCAATATAGAGAATAAGAAAGAAATTTTGAAAAATTATTTTCACACATTATTGTAAACTATCATATTCCTGATCCAACCATATTAATATTAATTTGATTGGATCAGTGTTACCATAATAACCATTGGCAACTGGCAACACCTACGGAAGTGTCTCTAAGATGTAACATTGCTTATAGTGTCCCCTTTTCAGTCATTAATTAAAAAGATTATATCATCAAGGATAAGTGAGATAATGGCTGATTAATTTGACCAACTCACAAAGTGTTCAAAGTCACCCCGCCGTTCAAAGTCACCCCGGTAATATCATTTATTAAAACAACTTTACCGTGTTAAAGTTGAAAGAATACAATGTGTGTGTTTACGACTTCACGATATCTTGACTAGATTAACAACTTATACAAGAATTTACGCTCAAGTTTGGCAATTAGTAGATCCCGACATAAGAAATTTCCTTTTGAAATCTTAAAGAAAACAGCAAGGATATGGATTTTCTCAATTGACATCTCCACGCTGAGCCAGCGTTTAAAGCAAGGTGGTTTCTTCTCATCAAGCTTGTATATCAACTAAATATAAGCACGATCACGTTCAACATCTTGTTTGCTTGTTTTTTTAAATTGCAAACGGAATTGTCTTGAAGAATATACTTTGTCCATTGAATGAAATGTAAAGAGTTGATTAGGTGATTCTATTTCACAGACACATTTTATATAGAATCTATTTTGATGACCAAAGGTATGGTCCCCTTAGAAGAGACGATTGCAAAGTCATGTCCTTCGTGTTTTCTTCAATAGTTTGCCAATTGAATTGATAGAATATATACTCAGTGTATCAAGGTATACTTGACTTACAAGTATAAAGTGTCGTCTCCGCCGACCACTAGGTTTCAAACCTTTAAAGTTGATCAACTTCTGGAAGACATGTATGACCTATTTCTAATTTCAAGTTGCAAAGCATACAAAATATGTGATGGCTCACCCCGAAAGGGGGGGACTTTATAAATTATATCAATTTTGATTTAATCATTTCATCTGTTATAACAATTTCAAAGCTTTAATATGACATCTTACTTGTTGAAATTGATCAAGGAGATCAAATTTTACAACAGAAAATCTGGTTGAAATTCTTATTATTTTCTTTATTTTTCTTCAGTTTCTCGAAAAGTGTTCTGTCACAAAGTTCCCCTTTTCGGGGTGAGTCATCACATATATGTAGGTATTGTTTTTATTTCAACATTTATCATGCAATGTAGTTTCAATTATAGCCAAATGTTATTTATCCACAGTTTAACACTTAAACATACAAAACGAAGAGATAAAATAGTTTTATCAATAGTGTACCTACGTTGAAAAAATAAAGGTCGCCTCATATTGATCTTAACTGAAATCATTACATCTTTATTGTATAATGTTTTACACCCAGTTTTTTGCGGAGAACCTATTATTTTGGTTGTTATTGTAAATGAGTTTTAACTGATATTTAATAGATGATTTCGATTATTCGATTAAACATTTCGATGGTTGAGCGCGCGCAATAAGGTCGTTTCTGCGAAACAACAATGTCAAAGTGAAATGATTCCAAGACATGGTAGTTCTTTTCAGATGAATGATCTTATTACATCATTTATCTTGAAAATACTGATTGCTCTTTTAAGATGAATGTTTTGATTAGAACAATCATCTTGAAAGAGTTATCAGTTCTTGACCTCTTTCCACCTTTGAATTGTTGTTATGCAGATACGACTTTGTTGCTCTCAGCTGTCCATTTAGTAATCAAAAGATGAGGAGAGGCGTTCATCCTTCTATGAATTTTTTGACTTTTGAAAAGCGGTGTTTGACCGGCATAAATTTCCTTAGAACTCATATTTATGAAATATAAGTGCTGTTTAATACTTGGGTGTGAACTATATGAACAAAACAGTAACTAAATAACAAATTGTATTGACAAACTGAAGACTAACAACTTTTTAAATGATTTTACTTCTGATTTCTAGTTTTATTGATTTTATGTAATAATGTCACCATATTCGTATGTTTTAATCACTATGTATAGACATATGGAAGCACTGTCCTGCTCTGCGTACATATACCTGCAGCATTCATATTCTGCCGAAAATAATTCGCTCTAATCATGAATGCTCTAACATTTTAAACGCATAACATCTGCCAACGTGAGTCACTTATATCAACGATATCATCATGTTTTGATGTCCTTTCTTCAATACATTTGCGAAACATTTTTTACAGTACAATGTCAGGTCGTTTTCCATTACCTCCAAATTTCATCAAAGAAATGTACTAAACTACCACATAACCATGTGACAATTTTTGAAATAAAGACCATGAAAATTTCAACAAAATCAGATATCCCCATCAAGAAATCCATCTGATTTCCCCCATGATATCACATTACTTATGTCATCAAATTTCGTCATTATTTCCAATAGCACACTGTACAGGGTGTATCAAAAAGAAGTTTACAGTGATTAAAGTGACTCCATTTCAAAAAGTATGATACATTCTCTAAATATGTTATTAATTATAAGTAATAGAGACCAATATCTTTCAATAACAGAAAAAATTACAGTCGTACGACAACCGAAACGGAAATTATGGTCAATTTTGTAAATTGGGAATAAAAGCAGCTGTGCAAAGATTACATGGTTCATCACTTGCAATTTTGACTAAAGGTAACATCTTTTAGCTAAAAGATCAAATAGGACGAAACAAATAACTTCTGACGTTTGGAGGCTAAATCCTATCCATGTTTGCCTTGTAATTACAGTTTGAATAAACTTTGGATATTTGTCCATTGTTTGCCATTTTTATCACTTCATTTACAAGGCTATTTCACTGTCCACACATTAAAGAAAACAACTTCCCTAAACACTTAAATAATATTCACAACTGTCGTGGGATCAGTAATGGTTTTCCAATATCCCTTGGTTTGATTTCCTAAGGTCTTCCTTAAGTGTTGGTGTAAGCCAAAGATATTAACGAATTGGTCGACATCTTTTGATCAATGTTTAAAACTAATTGCCAAAAAGTGTCGCACTTTGTTAACAGAGTCTTAATCTGACATGCAGGTAAAGTTCTCTAGTCTTCGTAAAAAAGGGAAAACATAAGGATCCGTCATTATTTTTATTGACTTTGCGCAACCGGTTTTATTTACAATTTACAAAATTGACCATAATTTTCGGTCTGATTGTCGCACATATGTAATTTTTTCTGTTATGGAAAGATAATGCTCTCTATTACTTATAATTAAAAACAAATTTAGAGAATGTATCATACTTTTTGAAATGGAGGCACTTTAATCACTGTAAACTTCTTTTTGATACGCCCTGTATTCCATTCTGGTGATAGCAATTTCTAATCATTACTATAAAGAAAACGTGTGTATATATTTCGTATAGTCCATCTAGATTGACCTCACAAGCGAGCGCCGTAGGCGCGAGGTCCATCAACTTACACATCAAACCCCCTGCTGGGTTTCTCCTGTAGAAAATTGGTGACCAGTCAATTCTTGCTAAACATATAGAGGTATTATGTAATAGATGGTTATATATGACTCAGACTTGAAAAATAAAAGAAATGCATAGGTTTTTGGTTATCAAAAACTGCCCCTTCATGAGTTACAGGGTAGTATCATATTTCACTTGCCTTGGATTTCCAAGGCAGGATTTGTTGTAAGTTGATGGACCTCACGCTTCGCGTTCGCCATCTGGATGGACTAATTTCGTAAGGAGAACTAACATATTATTTTTCATGAAGTATTATATTGCATTAAATAGTATTATATAATGGAATATTTATCCAAAAACAAAAACATTCTTGCAATTATTGTGGTTGTGTCTAATCACTATATAGTAATTACATTAATCACTATATAATAAGAACATAAATCGCTAGCCCCTAACCGTAAATTGTCGGCTGTCGCAAAACACTCTTCCACCACCGGCCATACTATTGATTGGGACAATACCAAAGTTTTTGGACAGGGAGGACAGGGAGTATCCACGTCAGGTGCGGGAGGCCATTTACATCAAAGGAAGAAACCCTCTCTCAACCGTGACCAAGGATTATAATTGCCGTCTCTATAATGGACTGTTCCGACTGACGTCATCATAGGTCAGAAAAGGTCATCTATCCTCTCAACATCATGTCGAAATATCAAAAAGGTATGTTCTTGTGCTGTTAGCCTGTTTAAACCTCTCAGTACACTATATGTGTACCGCCGCGGCAAAAGGGACCAGTTGTCGGCTCGTACATGTTGCTCCTTGTAGCATATATAATGTATGGAAGCAGCTGAGGAAATAGCCCCGGCACTCACAGTCATATTTCAAAAATCCTTAGAGACCGGTGAGATACCATCACCCTGGCTGCGTGCTAATATCACTCCCTTGTTCAAGAAAGGTGATCGTACAGACGCATCCAATTACCGTCCTGTGTCCCTTACATCCATCTGTAGCAAAGTTCTTGAACATATTATTCATTCCCACATTATGTCCCATTTTGATTCGCATTCGATTCTAACCGACAAACAACATGGCTTTCGAAATAAACGTTCCTGCGAAACCCAACTGCTAATGACAGTTAATGACCTTGCAATTTCCCTAGATAACAGATCCCAAACTGACATGATTATCATGGATTTTTCGAAAGCCTTCGACTCTGTCCCCATAGCCGCCTTCTCCTCAAATTAGACCACTACGGAATCCGTCACAACATTCTCACTTGGATCGCAAACTTCCTCAAGTACCGTGAACAGAGGGTCGTTGTCGGGGGTGAATCCTCGGCTTGGACAGAAGTGATTTCTGGCGTACCCCAGGGCACGGTGCTTGGTCCTTTGCTCTTTTTGGTCTTTATAAACGATCTTCCCTCAAACCTTAGTTCAAATGTCAGGCTCTTTGCGGACGACTGTGTCATCTACCGTCAAATTATCAATGAGCACGACCATGAGTCTCTCCAAGAAGACCTCCACAAACTTGAACAGTGGCAAGACGACTGGCAACTCAGATTTAACATCAAAAAATGTTTTGCTATGAGGTTGACTCACAATAGGAATGTCAAATTCTATCCCTACAAATTGGAAGGTCGTCTCCTGGAATCAGTTAAAAGCCAACCATATCTTGGAGTTTGTATCACTGATAATTTATCGTGGACAACTCATATCAGCAATGTTACTTCATCTGCAAACCGTTCTTTAGGCTTTATTAAACGTAATTTGTATTCATGCTCCAAACCCATCAAACAAACTGCCTACTTGACCCTTGTCAGACCCCTTTTAGAATATTCCAACTCCGTCTGGGACCCTCAACAAAAAGATCTCATTAACAAAGTTGAAATGGTCCAAAGAAGGGCAGCCAGATTTGTCACTAATACATACGACAGGACAACGAGCATCACATCCGTCATTAAAGATCTTGAATGGGACACTCTAAAGAATCGAAGGACTGCTAATAGACTCACAATTCTCCATAAGGCAAGACAGGGCCAGCTGGCTCTGCCGGTGGACAAACTTCTCCAACCAATCCGGCGTCAATCTCGGCATTTCCACTCAGATTGCTATCAACAAATATCGTGCAACAAAAACGTGTATAAACATTCATACTTCCCACAAACAATCATAGACTGGAACAAACTTTCTCAATCAACAATACAAATACCAGATCCAAGCAACTTCAAGGCTGTCGTCCTGGAAGAAATCAAGAAAGAAGACCAACAGCAATAATAAAAGCAAAAATACATGCTCACACCCGCCCTATACGAGTGGCTCCATCTTGGGAGTGTTGTATAGTATTTACTACAGATACAGATATGGTATTTGTATACATCAGATATGCTACAATGAGCAACATGTAGGAGTCGAAAACTGGGCCCTTTTGCCGCGGCGGTACACATATAGCACTTAGAATGTATAGGAATGTACATCGATGTATATCCGACTAGTGTTGCACCGATAAATCGGTAACCGATATATCGGGACCGATATTTGCCTTATCGGTTCTGAATCGGTATCGGTAAAAAACACTGAATTACCGCTAATATCAACCAATAATTAGTTTAAGTAAACGACTAGTTAATCTAAGCATTTACTGAAGAAAAAGCAGAGAAAACGATTTTTTTAAACCTGATGTGATGTTGTTAAACTATATATAGATGGCACTTTTAGCACTTGTATGTTATTCATAATCAAATGACATGCTATAGCGTATTCGCGTAGGTCAAAAGATACCTTATATTAGCTGCACTCATAAGCGCTAACTATACAAATTATATATATTGTAAATGCAAATTTTTCAGAAAAATAAATAGGATACATCGCATAAAAACCAAATTTGGATTTTTGAATGTAAAAACTTGCATTTTATTGCAAGTATTTACACCATCACGAACAAGATTTCAATAAACTGTTCATAAAATCATTGTATTAAGTAAAATGCATTGATGTGTTAGTGCATGGTTCGTTTTCAAGACCGTTCACAACGTGAAATGAGTCTCGGTATCGGTATCAGCCGATACTTTCATTATATAATCAGTAATCGGTGTCGGTTAAAAAAGGCTTATCGGTGCATCATTATAACCGACGGTATACAATATGTTACAAGAAAAAATACACTTTTCGTACTAGTCACATGATTGTAACAGAAAAACGAACTTGCCCTTACCAAAGTCAACGTTAACGTTCGTCTTTAATGCTTTATTTATTTATTTATTTATTAAATTTATTTGCTTACTTGTTTATTTGTTTGTTTGTTATTTATTTATTTAGTTGGAGAGTGCAAAGACCGACACACCCAGATTAGTAAAAACCACCCAATACGACCATTGGAGGGCGGTGTTACTCAATCTCAGCAGCTCCACTTTTGTCTCAAGGCCATACTAAAATGCTGAAATGCATGAGCATAAAAAATACTTAGTGGTACAAAAGGTATCTTTGCTATGCGTTAACTTTGCTCAGAATTGGTTCACAAAGATGATCCCGGGCCCCTTGTTTTCTCTGAATTTGACTATTTAGATGATTCTGAATGTTTGCTAATGCTAACTGCTTGGTGTATTGTACAAAAAATGTGGCCTTAATTCACGACAAGTGCTATCTTTACTTTCATATTTTCAGTATACAATTCATGATTCGAACTAGAAGTCTGTGACCTATTGTTAGTTATATAAATGGTAAATACGAATATCAGTTAACTATTATTTTGTATTACTTTCACTTGCTCATAATGGAAACATTTCTATAAAATCTTACCTACTGTTTAATTCTAGCAGCACCCAGTTGTCCATTGTGGATGGGTAAGTCCGTATCGAACAATGACAACATCTCCAAAACATATTATATAAATGTGTATTTGAGCA
>JXSR01S075421.1:98006-108228 GCA_000969725.1 Ophiothrix spiculata | reverse complement strand
ACATGTCTTTATAATAATATTTGTCCTGAAGAAGTCAGAGCTACTCCTGTTGAAAGCTTGACAGTTCAAAACTTGTCCGACGGCGAACCCGTTAAAATCTACCAATTGTTATGAATTCCCGTCGTAAAAGCCTTTCTCAAAAAAAAAAATACCTAATATTTATGATGCACCAAGACAGCCGGTCTCTTAGCCAATATAACAATCCATTTATTAAAACTTAAGAGGAAAAAAACTCACCTGGAACAAAACTGTCAGAATTGAAATGATTAAGAACATTTATTGGCAAGAAATATTTTATAAATCAAAACGCTACATACTTCAGAAGCCAACATATTCTAAAGTGGTGTATTATTAGTTTAATTCTGACAACTTTGAAATGTTCAAGGGTCCACCTATATCTATAACTGTAAAACAGTTTCTATAACTTGAGGTAAATTTGATGAAAGCTTGAATACTGTTTAAAGCATATTATGAAGCATTCATCTTTGGATAAATGAAATATCAGAATTGGAATAATTACAAAAACATGATGGGGAAAAACACTACATATGTTGTTTTCCCAAAAAAATCATTGTTTCTTTTATTTTTACCTACCACCAATCTCATACTTTTGTAGGAGTTCAAGTGGAAGTTACATTGTGAATAGGGACAATTAATTGTATCTTCTTGAATCAAGTGAACATTTCTCACAACCTTTACAAATCCTTGGCAGAATTTTATGCATTTACCTGACTTAAAAATCAATATCTTTTGCTAATATGCAAACAGCCTTTTTTTTTAAATTGCAAATCGCAACAGAGTTGATACATCTTGTGAAATCTCTGTCTGCAGATGTTCTTAAACCTATGCTCTGACCAGGTTTGCTCTGACCAATCTCTTGAGCCATGTCCGCAAACTCCCTGAGTGCCTTTGTGATGCCTGTGGATGACAATTGTTTTCATTGATCATCTCTGCCAAGTAACATGTTTTGACAAAATCAAGGGTGTTTTACAGAAACAAAAACACAAGGATACATTTCGGAAGCTCCTATGATGACAAAATTGTCTTTGCCTGCGGGCTATCTCATCAAATGATACTATGTAATAACAGCACAGTAACACAGAAAATATCATTCCTGAGTCATAGTAAGGCAGTGAACCATAGTGTCATAAATCACTACATCAATCTATTGTTTTACCACCTTTGCTTGCCGCAAAGTGGTC
Source organism: Ophiothrix spiculata (assembly GCA_000969725.1). Classification (NCBI taxonomy): domain Eukaryota; kingdom Metazoa; phylum Echinodermata; class Ophiuroidea; order Amphilepidida; family Ophiotrichidae; genus Ophiothrix; species Ophiothrix spiculata. Next base: position 107,026 of record JXSR01S075421.1, on the reverse strand, counting down.
ATCATTTCTGTTTATGTTATTCATGGGGAAGGGATTAAACACACAATGCACAAATTTACATCCTTGAGCTTATTCGGCTTAAATGACTCTAAAAACAAAATCTTAATGTCTTGGGACCTGTATAAAAAATGGCAACATGGGATGAAGAACTGTGGTTTGACTTTAAAAAGCAAAACCTATTTCTAGAAAAAAATCTTGTAATCAACATTTACATCAACTGATTTCACTTAAAGGCCACAGAACAATCTGTCACTTGTATCCTCCACACTCCGTATGTTAATGGCTTGAATGTGAAAAGAGCTAGCATGTTAGATAATCTTGAGTAGACGCTCTTGAAATAAACACACCCACAATGTTACAAACATTATTGTATCATGCTACTTGTTCCAATTCACACACACACTTTTAGCCTTTCGGATAGACACAGAATCCACTCTACTCCTTAAAGGTGCATTAAACAAAACTTCATATGCAAATGATTTATACTTGGTATGTTCAATGGTAACAATCAACTACAAATGTCATGACAATTTACCTCAGTAAAGTAATAAAATTTGGAATTTTGTTGATCTTGGGTATGTAGCTGTACACTAAGTATTGATGCTATATGTCAAGAAAGGTGTTTTTTTTTTTTGTAAAACATTTTATCACACAATAGATTGAAGATAAACCAAAAGAAATTTCAATTTGCATTGGATCTGCTAATTAGGCCAATTTTAAGACATCATCTTAGAGGGCAATATTTATGTTGAAAGCAATATTAATTCATGATGACAGAAAATCTAAATATTTTGATATGGGTGGAATTTGACAAAAAATCTTCAAGCTGCCATTATAACCCCTAGCTATTAAATTAATGCAAAAACCTTAAAATGCTTGGAAATAAAGTTCGGAATGATCGTGAATTTGTCCAATCTCATTTTAATCTATATTTAATAGTTCAGTAACAAGGATAGTGCTGTGTTTTTCTTTCTTTTTTAAAGCAGGCATCTGAATGAATTTCTACTTCAAGCCATGTAACTGAACTCTATGCATGGTTTTGAAAACAACTCCTCTCTTTTCAGACAGGTTTTGCCCAAGAGAAATTAAATTCAGCTACAAAACAGGAATGCAATTGTAGCAACCAATTAAACCTTCTTGCTTCATATTGTATGGATGGTTTATATGAGGCAACTACTGAGTTTTGGGATTTGACCAAAGAGCAACAACTGACACATTGCAAACATACAAATTGCTGACAAGAATTAATAAACAGCTGTTGGTATTGTGATCATGAGGTATCTAATTTGAGATCAAATTTAATTCATGTTTTTATGTGAAGGTGCTTGAAATGCTTCCAAAGGTTGATACAAGACCCGTGAATCAATATTCACCAACGGACTTCCTGTCCTACTTCTACAACAAGTACATCAAGCAATTAGACACAACATGATGAATAAATCCCATAAATAACCGGGATCAACATATATGGTCCCTTTTCATCTTGTATCTTAGAAAATCATCTTATCAATTTGAAGATTCTGTTTTATCCAATCATAATACACACAATACGCTTGACTTGATCAGCCAATCACAACACATATTTCATTTTCAATTGTTGGGCACCAGTGCATAATAATTATTGCTCATGACCAATCATAATCCTCAAAAATCACATGGGCATTTTTTTTAGGTATGAACAAGTTGGCTGCTAACTCTTTTTCTACCTGTCAAATTTTGACAGATATACAATAGGTTAGCAGCCAACTAGGGTTAGCGGTGTTTCATGAATATGGGCCCAGAACATTATACGCAATACCCAACGAAGCACTAAGCAATTTAGCTGATGTATTTCGCTTCAGGATTAATATTGATTGATTCAGATATCACCAACAATCCAGTATGACCTGTTGACTTTGGAAGAATCCTGATCAATATCTGCAAAATCCAATTTGCTTTTTGCAATATATAGCAAGCCAGTTAAAAAGAGGGCATTTGGAACCAATTCCTCAATTTCAATTTGCCTTGAGACAAGATCAATGGATACCCCATTGTATGTAATAGATTTCTCTTTCAAGTTTTAATTTGTTTTCCTTGAAAGATGTTCCATAGTTCCTGGTAATTATTTGGGTTCAATTTGCAACATACATTGATGATGCAAAGTTAGCCAAATGGTGTTTGTAATTTTCTAGTTTAATTTGGGACATATTAAATTGATGGTGTAAAGTGTGCCACAATTTTTTGCAGAGAACATGCATTTTTATTCTGAAGGTGCTGTAATTGACTTGGCTACAGTAAATTGTGTGAACTAGTTGTGCTCTCAGGAATGAGCGTTTGTGGATAGCCCAAAGTCTCTTAATTTAAACAACTTCAAATGTGTAATATGCCACAGGATTTCTATTGATTGGTTCAATGTAAGCTTATCATCTTCATCATCTTCTTGGTGAGAAGTTAATTTGGCAAGAGGCAAAATTTCTTAAGATTGTACCCTAACCCCAGCCACTGGACATCCATCTATTGTCATGATGAACAAGTGTCTTTTTTCAAGATCTTGATCAAATTGGTCTGTAATTCTGATTATAAATCAATTTCTCTTCCAATCAAATTATAAATCAATTCATTAATCAATTTATACCCATTTTAAAACTAAATCAAATAAACATCTCTACTGTAATAACCTTTTAAAAGCTTGAGCCTAGAGATCTTGCCTTCATTATGTCCATCACATTTGGAAAAATAAGGTATTGATGCCTGGTATCAATGAGCTTTTGTTCAGTATATGTGACCCATCATATCGAAAGGTACCTTAAGGTCGGCATAGTAAATTACGAGATATGGGCTATTGAAGCTGAGCATAGTCAAAAATCTTCGACAGTCTAAATCTGTTCATGAATTCAAAACCGGACTAAAACTTTCTTATTTAATGCTGTTTATATTTAACTAACTGTATCATATTTCTTTCTTACTGCGCCTTGGGTTAGAATTTGTTTCTAGATAAATGGCGCTATATAAATGCTTATTTATTATTATTATTTATTATAGTCAAAAATCATGTCCAAGGTCGAATTTCTAATTTCATAAGAAACGTTACCTTGGAAGTTTATTCTATCATATTAATCAGATTCCAACATCCAAAACAAAAGACAAATGTTTTTAAAGCCAAGATACAAATCCTTTCTCCATTCAAGTTTTACCAGTACATAAACTTTAAAACTCGATTTTCTCAGAACTATAGTTTTCTGAATCAGTCCGATGCCTTTTACCAAATTTGATGTAACGTTGCAATCGAACATCCAATGACCAAAAGCAAAGTGCCATTTTAAAGCTTAAAATATAATCTTTCAGATGAGACCAAAAAATCAATTTTCATTTTTGGACCCTTAAGTACGGTACCTTTTGATATGATGAGTCACATATGAATCTTAAATACCGAGATGGAGTAAGTTTTTTAACCTCAACACATCAACAAACAAATTTTGTTGGAAATTTTTGTCCTCTTGGGAGGAAGGGGTATACATCAGATTTGTTTATCATACTATCTCTTACCTGATGTTGAGATGTTATGTCACAGGATGAGAACATGGAAAAGAAAAAAGAGAGAAAAATGTTAATATAAGATATACTTATCTGGCTCTTGATATAAAAGTGGAGATTCACACGTAGTGGCATAAACTAAAATTGATGCTGGATTATAATCCATCACCAATTTTATTTATGTCTTGTTTGGGTATGATGAACATGAGATTTCAGCTAACCAGATTGCTACAACTTCCTAAGATCGATGTGCCTGTAGAAATTGTAGTCACCTATTCTGAGGAATGAGGAGAAGGAAGATGAGGATATAACAAACTGAGGGTCCCCTGCTGAATCCACTTGGAATGACTTTTAATTGCATTGTGTACAAGATGTATTGAACAGGAATCTAACTGTATACATTGACTTAATATCGCAAGCAAAATACTTTTAGATAGTTCAATAACATAATTGACCTCCTTTTTAGTCATGTTCTATTTTACAACATGATTATAAATAAAACCCACTTGTTACCAAGAGTAATTTGCTATTTCAGGACACATTTTGATCATTCAGCTAAGTGGTTATATTCTAAGCCAAAGAAGACTCCTTCTGTACACAATGTTGAGAACATGGCGTAAAAAAGCCTCTTAAGCTAAAACCTATATAAGGCACATCTTCACAAACTCTTATTGCAAAAAGCCACAGCAAATGGATGCATATTTCATCACATTCCATCACAGACTGAATCATCTCATTGCACTCGTAATTTTAGCAGCTTCGGAGTTAAAATCATCCGCTGTTGACTGAATTTCCTGTTAGGCTGAGTCAAGTTTCATACATGGCTCTTTGCTGGATCTGTCAAGTATTGATAAGGCAACTCTATGAATAAATGGCTTGAGATTTGAAGCTTCCTGCACTGATTTGTTTATTTCTTGCCATTACATTACTGGGTTCTTTGAATATTTTGTTCATCATTAACAGCATCCTCTGTTAATGGCAAAAATTATTCTTCTTTTTGAAACTTCACCACGCTGCACTGTGCATGTCTTATTCTACACAGGAATGTGACTTAGTTAGGCGATAAAGCTACAAAATTACACAAGTATGAAAACAACTTGTAAGTTTGATGAATAATTAGTTTGACAATAATTGGCAAAAGTCTCTGTAGATCAAACACCTTGCAATAACTCGTTCCCACTGTTGTCTATTATAAAAATGATGTTTCAATCCTCAAATCTCATGAAATATATATGACAGTATATCTTTGTGTAATTCATTCAAAATGTATTGGTCAGATCATATATTGATGACTCACCCCGAAAATGGGGACTTTGCGACAGAACACTGTTGTAAAATTTGACCGCCTTGATCAATTTCAACAAGTAAGGTGTTATTTTAAAGCTTAGAAAATGTTGTAACAGATGAAATGATAAAATTCAAATTGATATCATCTTCAAAGTCCCCCCTTTCGGGATGAGCCATCACATATTGCCTAACAAAAATATTGAGTGTAGTTTTTTAACATCACATCTAAAAATATTGTTGAAGTTGTTGCTTCCAACTAATTTATTTTTAAATCTATTGTTGTAATAGAATACGGTGTTGACATACATACATACATACAAGATTTATAATGCGCCTTTTCATTAACAAATTCAAGGCGCAGTACAGTGGTACTTAAAACTACAGACTTACGTTACAATCCTTAAATCTACAAAATATACAAACAAAAATACATTGTGAAAACCAAGAAAACAAATCAAGCAGTATGGAACAGGTGAGATTTCAGGAGGCTCTTGAAAACGGTGATGGAAGTGGCTTCTCAACATTCTCGGAGGACAGAATAAAAGCTCGGAGGAAATCCAGAAAGGAAACAGAAAGGTTGCTTACATGATGGCATGCATCAGCTGCACGAGAATTTTTCACAAAAATAAGATATTTTTTCTTGGTATTCTTGTTAACTCAAACTATGGCTATCTAAAGGGCCCAATAACACAGAAGAGGTTACACAGAACTTCTATAAAATATCCTGCCACTAAATCATTCATCAATGTACTTGTGCTATTTTAACTAGCAGATTTCATACAATTCATTTGCTTTTAACTTAACATCTTTTAAAAAATAAAGCACAGGAAAAAACCCTACTATTCAAATATTATTTTTGAAAACACTGTTGTATATGTATGACAACACTTGTCTAAAATACAGAAAGAAAAGGTTACAAAGACTCTGCACCAGACCCCTTTTACTGCCTTACACTATTACAAGTCAAACATATCATGTTAACAATACAGGTAAAAACATGAAATTAATTAATAACAGGTTAAAGGGAAAAAGAGAGCTTCATTTTATATGTAGCATGACACTACACTGTGAATGTTGTAAAGACACTAAATTGAAAATAATTCAATTTTGTGCAAAAGACTCTGTAAATTGAGTGTCTTTCAATAACTTATTTCTAACCATTGTCTGCCTTTTAAAATCCTCCAATCTGAAGAAAATCCTGGCAATTTGCAAAATAATAACTGTAATAAGAATGTTTTCCATTTTTTGTATATCTCTTTGTGTTAATTCAAAATACATTTCGTCTGATAATATTTTTGCCTGAAGATAAAAATAGGTTTTAAACTAAAACAAAAAACAAGGTTCCAATCATTGTTTCCAAGGCACTCACTTAATAATAATCTATTGCTATAATTGAATATTCCTCTGTCGGGAGCTGACTTGGGTATATTTATATGCCCTGTTGCTATCACATATCTATAGAGTTAAAATTTAGGAGCTAATGCACCCGATTCCTCCATTAAGATTTTAATCCAATTCTCTTAAGACAACCTAATGGTATACATTAAGAACCAAATTATCAAGTAACTTTAATAGTCCTTTACTTTTCTATCATGATGTATAGATCAACGTTATCAATAAAGACCAAGGCTTTCAACATTCTCGGAGGAAAGAATAAAAGCTCGGAGGAAATCCAACAAGGAAACAGAAAGGTTGCTTACATGACGGCATGCATTAGCTGCACGAGAATTTTTCAAAAAATAAGATATTGTTTCTTTGAAATCATATTAACTCACACTTAAGGACCCAATAACACAAGAGGTTACACAGAACTTCTACAAAATATCCTGCCACTATATCATTCATCAATGTACTTGTGCTATTTTAACCAGATTTCTTACAATTCATTTGCTCCTAACTTACAATCTTTTAAAAATAAATCACAGAAAAAAACACCTACTATTCAAATATTATTTTTGAAAACACTTTTGTAAATGTATGACAACACTTGTCTAAAATACAGAAAGAAAAAAGAAAACTGTTTGATGTACCCTGAATTTTACTTGTCATAACATTGTCAAATCCAATATTCATGATCTTAAAAGCTCTCCTCATCCAATATGTATATGATTTTATATTACAGATGTCTTGCACTTAAAACCATGCATAGAGCTTCTTGAGTCAGCTCAACAAGTGGAGAGAAAAAAATGGTCAGGATTCAGTGTAAGTTCTGGAAGGGGGAGAGTACTCGGATCTAGTTCTGGGCAGGGAGTTCTTCTCAAGCCTTGAAAACCCTATACCCATTTCTAATTGTCTTTATGGAAAAAAAAGAATATGACATATTTGAATATTGGTATATGGTTCAGGAATTCAGCCATTTTTATGGCTATGGAAGATCAAATATCAGATGAATCATAGATTATTTATATCAGTTCAGCGGAACTCACAATTCGGATACGTATCCGAATTCGGATACCCACATTTCGTATCCAAATTGTGATACCCGTATCCGAATAAGGATATGGAGGGGCATCTGAATTCTGATACTCCTGTCGTGGCGCAGGAAACAAATCGATAGCGCAAGCTGGCAAGTACATGTAGAACATCTTTCTTGCATTTATGATAAATGTATCTGTGAAAATATCATTTTCATCTGTGCAATTCAAGCAGAACAGCTTCGATACATGTCCTGATAACTTCTTATCACAGAAGGCAAAATAATTTGACCAATACTTTGATAGAATTTAGATGACAAATTATGATAATGTTATTGACTTTTATACATATCGGTTTGGTGCGCGTCAAAGCTGAATATTCATTTCAGCTGATACCCCGTTTCAGCTGTTTTTAATCCAAATTCGGATACGGGTATCAGAATTGTGATAAGGAGTATCCGAATTCGGATACGTATCCGAATTGTGAGTTCCCCAGGACTGATATTGGAAACATAGGTTTTTGCCTGTATTTAAGTATGCACAAACACTTTTGACCACCAGTGTACTGTTGTTAAATAAATCAAATACTCAACACTATCTAGGTTGAAAAACATCACTATTTCACTTTGCTGTACATGCAGTCCATATATACAATCTAATGGTCAAATTCTGGGTTTTTAGAGTAAATAGCACTTTGAAGTGGCAGCCCTGGAGCAACTAATTCACTCAGTGAATCCACTACACGGCAACATGGTGAATATCTCAGCTCTGTAAGATACCATCCAGCTGTATCAGTCCAGAGTAAAGATAAAGGTATGTATATATAGACCATATCAATAATTGTCATAATCCCGCCGTTGATGTACGGGTAAATCCACAGAACCGGACGGGGAATCGGAACTCAGAACGAGGCCAAGTATAATAAACACACTACTTCCGATTCTGTGGATTTACCCCATCAACGACGGGAGTTGGTCAATTATCGATATGGTCTATGTATCAGTTGGAGTGCCCATCTCTCGGTTTTGAAATGGATGCAAAAGACTTTATGTTGATGTGAGGAAATCATTACACCAACCAGATAGATACCTTCCAACAATAATGAATGCCGATACCATTTGACAGGTACCAGTGAAAGGCTTCATATATTCCTGAAAATCTCAGATTAAACCTACAACTGTTTGAAAAAGCAGTACTATTATTTACAAAAATGAAAAAATGTCCAGAACCTAAATCTAAATATCTCTTGACATTTCCTGAAAACTGGAATCTCTGATATTATCATCTTTAATGCTAAGTGCATCTCAGTAGATATGATGCCCACAATAAAGTCCTGCCAATCAGCCTGACCAACAGACCTCTCTTTTGCTGACTTAAATCTTTGATATATTAATTCATATGAGAGCTTATAATAGCTTAATAATAATAGAGTATAAATATAATATATTGACGTTCAAGGAGCTCTCTTCAGAAGCCCTGGACTCTATCCTGAAGAGCTCCAGTAAACCTGCAAAACACTGTAGCTACTGGAACATTTTTATGGACAATTACTAGAATTATGTTTAAAATGTCCAGGACATGCAGGTGATCAGAAGTTTATCTTCTTTTTGCTATAGATGGTCTTGTTTATGGATTTGCTGATTTTGTTACTTCTGTTTAATGTCAACTACATGTACAAAACCCTGACACATTTGTATGACAGCTAATGCACACTAGTAATTCTATTGCATCTGAAGTGTCACAGAACAAATTTCTCTCTGAGTGGCTGACATTTTGCATAATTCTGACCACTCAACAAAGCTGAGA